>DWQK01002264.1:0-13517 GCA_018231225.1 Noctuana stator | reverse complement strand
AGCTGAAGAGTTTGTTTGTTTGAACGCGCTAATCTCTGAAACTACAAGTCGGATTTGAAAAATTCTTTTATGTGTATGATAGCTACGTTCATGAGGAAGGTTATAGGCTAACACGCATTACGTTACTATTCTTAACGCGAGTAAAACCGCGTGGCACAGCTAGTAACTGATATGAAAACGACACCACGAAATTTTATACGCGTTGCCTAATGTCTTATAGCAATGAAACTTCTCGCGACGTGCGCTGGTAAAATTTATATTTAGGTAACGGGACATCCGAGAAGCCTTACGAGGTACGACAATCATCGCAATCATAAAAATAATGAGAGTCCAACAGATTGATATCAGATCTGATATAATATGATTCCGTTTGCATAACGTGCCCAATTAGACTTCCACCGTCTGATGATCAAGTTTCAGATTTAAAAAAATATGTTTTCACGGCATTATTTATTATAGACAATAGGTATATTCAGATGACACTATTTAGCTATAAATCGCTATGTCCTGCGTTTATATATGCATAGGTTTAAACTTTTTACAAACTGCAATACAATAAGAGTCCGCGGAGGTCAAGGTGGAAACAAAAACATTTTATAAACATTACTTGATCATTTTAAATGTGTGCGTGTAATAGTTGTGGACAAAGATAACAATGAATATGATTGTGACGGCTTTTTTAAACCAATGCTCATCACAATTAATTCGCCATCGCACACAACAGTGATGGCTTCATCAGACCGCCACGGGTCACTGCGTCAAGCTGGCATGTAATTGGGCCATTAATCGCCCGATTTGGCGACCCAAACAGAAACCTCGCCCCGCCGCGCTAACAGCTGACGTCACCGACCAACCTCGACTGTTGCATTAAATGATTTTTTCTATGGGCATTTGGTCACGCTGCAACCGTAGAAAAAAAAACAAGGCGTAGGCGTAGTATTATAAAGGCATTAGAACATATTCAATATATTTTAATATACTCCAAGTAACATAATTATAAATAGTTATCAACAGTGATATCTAATATCAAGTGAGTACCAGTAGGAGTGGACGCTACAAATAAGCCCACTCCAGCACGTACAATAGTACACGAACATTGTACATATTCAGTTCAGGGCACTCGCAGCCTGCCTATTAACCTCATTATTTGCTCTATTGCCAATTGTAACGCTAGCCTGCGGAGAAACCCATTTTATAATGGTCAGTGGTTAAAAAGTCTACCCCGAATTTATTAAATTCTTTCTACACCGAGGCACTCTCTACATTACACGATTTATTAAGCACTTTACAGAATGGTGTACGCTAAACATTGTGATATAAGATTGCATATATAAAATTAGATCTCTATATGAATTAAGAAATCAACAGCAATCTATATATAACTTACTAACAGTACAAGATTGGAGTGAACTTGAATTACTTTGTGGTTCTATCAGACATGCAAACACTAAAGATACCACCAGATAACCGGTCATACAAGGATAATAGGTGTAAGTATTTGTTTCGAGGCTCGCTCTCTCATCATGAGATCAGAGGACTCCGATAGCAGAACAAATTGCAACATACTCGTAATATGAAGCTGCTTTATCGTTGATACGGCGTCGATAGATATACACGGATATGGAAGATTTACTTTATACATTTGTTCTACTTACAAAATTCTAGATTTACCCGTATTGAAAGTAGCATTGACATTGAATCTATTACTATAATATAAGAATCTAATTTAGTTTGTATAAACATTCTTTTCCAATTTGAAATAATAATGTGAAACGCGTCTGCCTATGTTTAAGAGGTACAATGCAAAGTACAATTTTTACCCTTAACATTTCTTTATTTGGACAAGCACTATAAAGTCTCTTTAACTAGAAATATTTACAGCTACCTTTTAATAACTAGTGTTATCTAATGTTTAGAATAGTAATAATTATCAAATACTTAAGTGTAATTTGTGTCGTTTTTTATTTATTATTTTCACTTTAAATAGCTGCATACAAATGTTACCAATACAATTGCATACGAATCATACGAGGTACACCGACTACGGCCCATTTAACACATTTTCACGAGGAAGCAATTTCTTACCGCCTGCAAAATGCTTTACTCGTACTAATGTACTCGTAATATTAAATGGAATTGCATTAGTGAGCGGAAAGCATCCGATACCTCTATTATGTAACTCGCAATCACTGACCTTGTCTTTTGTGAATGTATCAATGTTTCCAAACTGATCAGGTTCTGTGATCGCCTGATCGGCATTGTATTTATTAAAACTTGTTTTTAAATTTGATTGGTGCAACGTTAGGTAAGACTTCGGTTCTCGTGGCGTCGTATTATTATCTTCATATAATTAATTCATGCACAGCAAAAAGATAAACTGTGACGTACATGATCAAATACCTATTTGAAGTCAGTCAGTCAAGTTGAAA
Source organism: Noctuana stator (assembly GCA_018231225.1). NCBI lineage: Eukaryota > Metazoa > Arthropoda > Insecta > Lepidoptera > Hesperiidae > Noctuana > Noctuana stator. The sequence goes on along the minus strand of DWQK01002264.1, from coordinate 11,088 downwards.
AAAATGATTCGTCAAAGAATCTTTGTGTTGGCTCGTTATGAAGGTTCGTGCAATAATTGCTACTCTATTTTTTGAAAATTTATTCTATCCATAAACCTAATTACGGCGCCGGCTGGATACCTGACCAGCATAGCTCTTCGTGCACTTGTCTACTGCACGCTTGTGGCAGTTAATAGCACGACGCAGCTTACCCGTCGCGACGGTCGACGACCGCGCGTGACGCCGCAGCGACGCCGCGCCGGTCCTTACTGTTGCTTTTATTTGACGAGGTGCGTCCGATCAAGCTCTTTGTACAACAGATTAGAGGATTGGAGAGCTTCCAATTAAAGCACAGTGTGTACGTGTGTGTGTACATGGTTGGTTAAGAAAACTTGCATGTGTTATATTAATGTCGCGGTTATCGCTGTACATTTATCTGTCACGTCTGCAATTTCACTTTGGTAATAAAGTAATTCTTGGTTTATTTACTCATCAAATACCATTGCTTCTAAAGCACTTAAATTAAACAATATGTTAATTGTGTAAATTATGTCATTTACCGTCTTGTTTCATTAGCATTAGTATAACTTACAGTAATTTGTTCAATGCGTAAAGAATTTATTACTTCCGTCATCGTTGAAATTTTATGAACTGATTCCAGGAAAACTTAACAAGAATTAAAAACGCATGCTTCGATCACTCGTGCCATTTGAGCTTATGAAAATTATAGTCTTTCCTTGCAAATTGTGAAAGACAATTATTCATCCAACATGAATTTTCTGAGATAATAGATATTATTTGTAAAATACCTTAAAATATTAGAAAAACTTCTCTTATTTAAGGTGGGCTTGTAACGGTAAAAGCGGTATTGTTAATTAAGCGGGATGTGTTCAGTGTTGGAGTGCCGACAATGCCGACATGGAGAATTAGGACGAGCTAATCAACGCCAACGTCGCTATTAGTCTGATATACTGAAATCGTGTCTATTTTAACTTTTTATATTAGTGCTGTATTTGCGGACTTTTTATTCGTATATCTTAAGCAATTTTTATTACACTGTACCTCTACAACAGAGAGGAATGTAATTTTATGTACTTTTAATATTATTAAAGTACAGCTTATTTAAAATAAGCATTATTTTATATGTACGAGTACTGATAGAGTGAATGCTTCATTATTTTAAATATAAAATGATTTCATTCCAAGAAATAAAATGAAGACTGATTGAATGCTTTGTGTTTAATATAATCGAGAGTCGATGACCTCGTATCGTATAGAACCTTGCATTTGAACGTGCAGCACGCGAAACCACTCTGGTAATCACAGGCAGCAGTTGAACTCTTGCTACATGTGCACTCTTCGTTGAACTCTGAACCAGTGTAATTTTGTTTTATTTCTAGAAAGTAATTAATCGTTTTTTCAATACCATTTGCAAATTCAAGTAACACAAAGTGTTGAATTTTGAATGTCATGTATTAAAGCTTTAATAGATGTGGCTAGCAAACATACATTAGCAGTAAGCCAGTGGTCTGCAGGCGCGAGGCGGCGGTGACGCGATCGCCCTTGGCATTATTAGCGCTATCAGTGCTGATGTCATCTCTGTGTGCCTTGTAGCTGGCGGCGATAGATCGCATTTGCTCAGTTACTCCCCTCACTGTCTCAGATAGTATGTGCAACGTTGCTTTTTATGCCTTCGTCACCATTATTATTGATATATACTATCTGTCTTTATATTTATTATTATCTGGCATCATCAACTAGCAAGTGAAACATGAACTTTGAGCATTTTTTGGTAATGTTAAATAGATCAGTCGTAACCTATAATACAGTATTATCTTTGAAAAATTAAATATCTGTGAGTTCACATAAGTAGGTAATCATCTACTTCGTTCCTCCCGCAGATAATTCCGATTCCTTGATTGCTTTCTTGTTTATATTTTGCTAACGGAGACCACAACATTTGCATACTTCGGTAATATCGCAGTGACATCATCCTTGTTTGTATTAGATATGCTGCTTGCGGTCTAGTATTGTAAGTGTGAGTTATAGTGATTGTGTTGTGATTGTGTATTTTGTTGAAGATTTTGTTCAGTGAGGCGCATTATGCTGTATGAATGGATAATATATTATTATGATCGAGTTATTAGTTCAGATTTGAGTTGTAAAGATATAATAAAATTAAAATCTCTGAAATTATCACTTATTGAAAAATAAATTACACAGTTCACAAACTTTAATAAAAACACCTATCAGCAAAGTGACGTAACATAAACAAACTGTCAATTTTTAGAGAAGTACACAATGGCATTTAAATTATTGCATCTAAACCATGTCAGTCCAAAACACAATGGGCAATTGACCGCGGCGCTTTCTCTGGTTACGTAACAAACATAGTCTAAACAATGGATAGGTATTATTTCTCGGCGGTGAAATCAGGTGAAGTCGATATTTTCGTGATAAACATATCAGTCTGGGTTGCTACAGGTAACTCAGCGATGTGGAACGAGAAAGAATCTGCTAGATGTTATCCATAAGCCATTACATTTCATCAATGGCGAGCGCAGGAAATGTGTAAAAAACGCGGAACAAAACAGGCCGCTTTAATCGCTAATGGGCACTAAATCGAGTCATTGATCGAGATTGCATCTACTAAAGTGATTTATGATAAACTATTAAAAACTATATTCAGCTACGGTTTCGGATGCATTTTTTACTTTAAGGTTAATGGTTGGTATATTGCATATTATGTGAAAAGAATATAGTGTTTGGGAAAAAAAAATTTGTTTCCCAAATTAATGCTGATCCGGAATTCCTACAGAAGCTACAATAGTATAAAAACAAAAAAAATACGGATAGATAATATGGAGCAGATTGACCTGATAGTAGCAGAGGAAACAGCAATAAGTAAGCTAAGTTGTGAAGTGAAACGTGGGGTTCCTTAATAGAACACCAATGTCCGGGAACCGCTGTTACTAACCGTCCATAAACGAGCGCTCGAGGGCCTTGATTGCGGACCAGGATGATATAATATATGATGATAAAATAACAGGAGATTCATTAAAATACTTGACAAGATCGGACAAAGTAACAACTCAACATTAATTCTGAATAAACCGTAGGGAAAATAAAGATTTTCTTCAGCGAAATAAAAATTTCATTTCTATTTGATGCAGAGTATAAGAAAACTAACTGAAGCTATAAGTCTTTAAAGAAACTGCCATTCACAGAAAACGACAAAGAACTCTGTAAAGTACCCAAGTGACGCAGTCAGTGGCCCCATTAGTACGTTAGCGTGATGGGTTCCCGGAAATGACATATTGTAGGTTCGTGCAATGTGTTGGCACATTTGATGTATTTACTTTGTCAACATGGATTGTGAGAATAAAAAGAAAACATTAAAGTAATCGTAAAATATATGCCAATTGCCATACAGTGGAAAAATGAAAAAAAGAGAAATTAGTTGATCAATATAACTCACATTAAGAATAAGGTATGCAGTACCACGGTCTATTATAATATATTTTTATTGAAATTGGCACTAAATATACATTTTCATTGGACTTACCTAATAAGAGATTATATGAAGATATAAATGAGATATTTGTAATATAAAATAATAAGCTACTCGAGTTGAAGTAAGTTGCCAATTTCTACCTCGTTAGCGTTGTGTTTAATTAAATTGTTAAAATATATGAGTCATCCGTAAAATCATTTTTAGGAAAAAAAACATGCTAGTATAAACGCAAGCAAGTCACTAAATTTGTTCAAAGTGTGGGAAAAATCAGATAAAGCATCTCAGTAAATCCGGTTAAGTATATAACTCACTTTGAATTTAGGTAATACATCATATTATAATATATAATCACAGAGATTGAGGAACATTGGAGGTATTGCTATTGTCTTATAAACTACATTATCCTATGCAGTCTTTGAATCTGAAAATATAAAACAGCCGGATGACGGTCCTTGATGTGGCGGTGGTAGGTACTTCCCCGGTTGACACTCACACACATTAAGAAAGTGTTTGATTTTCGCAATACTAAATATTCTAAGGCGCCGGTTATTTATAACAAAGTTAGCCAGGAAGTTAGTTGGGCGGTTGCCAACGTATAGTCATTCGTTATGGATAAGGCAACAGGTGCGGGGGAATGCGGCGCTATTTTCAACTATTTTATCCGTCTAATTCCATGAAAAGTTCATGGACTTAGACGGATAAATGGAGAACTTCGCCAATAATAAGTAAGCCAACAGGTCACGACGGTGAAGAGGCGTTTCATGTCTAAATAGTGCGAAATACACCCCGATTAACAAACCATCGATCTGTAAAGAGCTTTATGCGTTTTATTAATTTTAGTCTGCAACCTACTACTGAAGTAATTTGATCATCTACGACTTCATTTAATGAGTGCAATATCTGCACAACCGCTACAGATTACGCATTGCGACTTTTGACTGAGATCTGCATTATGCTTGTGCGGCGGCGCTCTATATTTCCACCTTACTATTTTTTTACGAGTTACTACTCTTTGTATTCAATGTACCTACATATTTTTATTATCTTAAAATCATGGTGTACAATAATTTGTTGTTACTTACTGTGTTGTTGTTTACTTTAGCTCTTTTTTTATTGTTTGTTAGATTTTTGACCAACGGAATCCAGGGATCATAATATATAACAATAATCTTACTCTTTTAGTGATTCCAACGATGTAATAAGTCCAACGGTAAAAAACTGTACATACCAAGAGTCTTATACACCCACGATATTACGTAACGATAAGGGAGAAAGTCTGATTAATTGTGTTTGCAGAACAGCTGCTGATAACGCCTCGCTCAATCCCGCCCAATAAATATCTCGCGCCGCCAACTTGATCAGTACCTTTTGTTTTCAGTATCGTGGGGGCAATGGCCCGGGAGTCCAGGACGCAAACTTGTAGAGAACGCAGAATTTCGTAGCGATAGAAGTTGAAATGACAATAATTTAGGAAGTGTTTAGTTATTCTGAATTTAAATCTTAAATCTTCCAAACAATCCACGTACTCGTAACACAATATTTAGATTCCTAAAACCATATTACGAGTATTAGGTTCAAACACTGTTTAAGTAAATTCCATTAAATAGTTCTGGGTCATCCAGCGTCACAAATTTCGAACGTAAGAAACTTAACGGTGAATAAGAGAGCTCTAGTAAATTATATCCAGTAAAATCTTATCAAAGGGAACTAAGTCATCAGTGTTCTACGGAGTAAATATGCAGTGCAGCGATATCGCCACAGTAAATAATGATATACCATACGTCTAACTAAACCTACTCGTACTTTAGTTAATAGCGACACCGACGAAGTACAGATTATGGAGTTTCTAGCAAGATGTGAAGTGAAAGATATTGGGTTGCTGTAACAGATTTCCTATGGCTCTTTTCAAGCTTAAAAAGCTTACTCACAACACTCCACAGACATACATACGTAGGTGCTCTAATAAACATTTACAGATCTTATAGTTAAAAATGAAATAATCTTACTCCACTGAATAAAGAATTGTAAGTACATAGTTTCAACCGCAACCGGTATAGCAAGATTATCCCAAATAAACCTTAAATAGGACACGAGCGTGTCACTAACGAGAGAACGAGGATTTACGGCATTGCCATCGTTACAAAATGGTTCATTTCCCACGCACACATTCGCACTGTAGTCATGCAACGTGTACCGCCACCGCACACGGACTGTGGACGCGTGGTACAGACCACGAGGCGTCCACAGCGGTTACATAAGGCGGCCAGTTGACCCCGATGACGCGTGCACGCGGACTGGCCGTACCGTGTACCGCGTACAGCCGTACAGCCGTACATGAAAGTTATGGCTATTGGCTAGTGTACGAAATAAGTACCCACTGTCTCCAATAAAATATTGTAAATCGTGTTAAAATACTCATAATATCCTCTTTCGCCAGCTTGCTTTTAGATGGTTAATGTCTTATGTTATGCTATGAACTTTTTGCAATCTTGAAACCAACGACAGTACAAATAGTTACATAAGTTGGCCAATTGACCCGGATGACGCAGCTACTGGAAGGAACCGGTCGTCAGCCATGAAACGAATTACGGCATTTTAAATATACGAGAATATACAATACGTAAAATACAAGGTTTTCGATACTTTATACAATACTTAAAATACAAGAGTTTCGATTGTTTATAAAATTGTTGCAATTCTTTCCCAATGGTAGCTTTAGCTCTAATTAAAGTTCTTCATTATATACGTACTATGATACAATAATTAATAATAGTTCCTAATAGTATAAGAGTATTCGAGCAGTATTATCATTGAAACATAATTAATACAATGAATATAGTTGTGATTTTGAGTATTTTGAATCTTTCAAAACCCCGCAGTCATTAGAGTGAGTGCAGCCACCGCACACCGTTAGGTTCATTAAAACATCCCGAAAGACTGCGTTTCACATTAAAAACGCAGTCAAGCTTGATTATTCCATGTAAAAATCATCCAAATCAAACGAAATTAACAACTATACTTCGTTTACAACATCTGTTACGTAATATTAAATTTAGACATTACGCATACAGTGAGTGAATTTCTAAATATAACTTTGCCATTTCGTTTAGTAACCACTAAACAAGGCCTTTTTTGCTCTACTAATAATGAAGGGGCAACTTACACATTCTTATTTCCCTTGATTGACAAGTAAAATCGCACCTTAATCCATTCGCCGTCAACATCAGTGATTTTCTTATCGCAATATCCGTAAATCAGAGAGCTTATAAATTTAAATTTAATTTACTGTTTGAATCACTCTGCATACAATTACTATCTCTAGAGAATTAAGAATTAAAAAAAAGGAGTTGTTTCACACTCGTAATACCTTTAATATTTATTTTTAAACGAATTGAATTACTATTAAACTAAAATACGATAATTTGTAAACAAAATGAAATACATAATATAATACTTCTATTGAACTACGAGTATGTACCTACTTTGAACACAGCGCACGTGTCCAACAAAAAGTAATAATGGTTCGAATATTGCCTCGTTTAAAATCTTGTTCTTTTGTTCTGCAATATGAGTGAGTACAGCTAAATGGAGGCTAAATGCGTATAATTGATAGTTCGTCTGTACCCCGGATCCTTTGAAATTTTCAAGTTTAACCGGAAATTCCTGATTACCTGGCCTACTGGTACAGAATGATGTCTAAGAAGAATATCGAATACAAACGACAATCACTAATGGAAATAACTATCAAGTAAACCATCAAACAAAAAGGAATATGGTGAGAATTACGACCAGCACAGCTGTTGTACATTTATTCTATCATCGTAGCAAATTCGTGAGCCGCGAAGCAAATGATCAAAGGTGTCCGGAAATGGCATTACGAGGCTCGTTACACCCGTCCTACACTGCACTAATTAGTATACGCTCCCGAATCAAATCCATCTACTAATTGTGTACAAATAGACGTTGTCTTCATACGATTCCTAATAGCGACCGCTTCCCGCAGATCTTGGCAAATGAATATGATGATGAATTCAAATAATAAATAGTATACTGTTAAAAGCGTGACTAATAGAAACATTCATAGGTCAAAGATCAAAATGATTTAACAATTGATACAACAACTGAAATAGAATCCCAGTTGGCGCTGACGAGTACATGATATAACTTCTTTGTTACCAAAAAGAGTCGATATAACAAAGTAATCGTAATAAATTGCCTATGAAATTAGAGCGCTTGGTGAAAAAAACGCTAAACATTAAATATGTAACAGTGAATTCCATTTGAATCAGGAAGAAATTTGAACCGAGCTTGTATGTACATTTCCTTATTCAAGTCGCTACGCTTCATTAAAAAAGGCACGCCGCTCGAGTTCGGCAAATTCAAGGAATCCGGAGCAAATATTTCTAAAATTATCACTTCCACCAAATATAAATCTTTTTGAGAAATCTCTCGCATATATCAATTTCAAATATTGGGGTCGCAGTTGACACTTGTGTGGAATAATTCGAAGGTGGTTCCCTAAGGTGTGGCGTGCGCAGAGGCGTTGAATGATGCGCGGCAGATATCACATTCCAGGGGATGAACAACATAAACAAATAGATCGGCAGAGGTGAACTTCGATCGGCTTTTAACCCCGACCGGGCGTAGAATAGAAGCTTGCCAACAGCTAATTTTGGAACTGATGTTATTCGCACACATCATGGTAAAACAAACGTGTATTCGCTAACAAAAATATGAATATTTTTATGATACACAGGATATTACTTTGAACTACACGCGATGGCAAGTTACGGCTACTTTTTTATTCCATTTTTATTTGTCAGCTTTTTCACCAAGTAACAGAACTAGGTATAAGTAAAGTGTGGCTTCAGGATCGGTTATACTTACACAATTATTTATTTGCACAAATGTGTGTAAATACAACTAATAGCAAAGTGTAGCTGTTCCTTTAATATTAGTAGTAAAAGAAACCTGTAATAGTGATGAATTGACATTCATAAAGGTACCTAATACCTATATATTTTGCGCCAAACGATAAAAAAAGCTACATCACAATATTGGACTATTCATGTTTAGTGCGTGGAATATATAACGGGGCAATTAGGTTACATCACACAGCCAGCCGGTTGTCGGAACACGGACGCGGGAGAGCGGGAAGTTCAATAGAAGCATAAACGCGCTGCGACACTCTAGGCCGAAGGAATTACGGCAGGGGAGCGTTTCCTGCGCAGAGACAATCGCGACCGAGGCCAACCACGATAGTCTCGTTAGGCACAAATATCTACCATTTGTCAAACTCACAAATATCAAAATTGCTCCGTAATGTTACGCCACCTTGATGACCACGCCACTAAACTGTAAGTCTGCTACACACTTGACAAACATGGATATTGTACATACAGATATTTCAGCAGTAAATCTAGTAGATTTAAAGTGATAACTTTTTAATAATTGTATTTGATTCATAAAGCGACATTGTCTCTGCATTGTTAATGTGAGAATTGAACCCCAGGTCGCGAAGAGTTCCCTTAGAAAGCTTTCTTATTCGAGATTTTTTTACTATCCACTTATCTCCACGCAAAATATGAGGAGCCTTATAATACAAATAGCCAAATAGGCAGAAAAACAATTAATCAAATTACCTTTTAATTAATTATTGACAAATTATTCTCAATTCCTTATTAGTCATCTTAATTTCGTAACGACACAGTGGTAAAGCCGGTCGTAAGGAAATTAACGTGATTAATGATCAAGAGCCAAAAGACTAATAGAGTTACAGGTGCGTTATATTGAAAACTTCCTTCACCGACAGCCGACGACGCCGAGAACCGTGAGCGAGGTCAGTCGTAAGCGTGATTGGAAAAAGGAACAATTTAATCAATTTGGCAAATTCATTATGGAAGTCAACGTTTGGGTAATAATTAAGTATTTGAAAGGGTAGGTATTATTAATTTACATATTAGTTATCAATTATTTTGTAACAGGCGGCATTGTAGGGCAATTTTGGAACGGACTGGAATTCGGTACTATTTCAGGGTTGGATGTTATAAACATAAAATCCTCAAATAACACTTACAATATTAACACTTTTTTAAATACTCTAATGCGATGCTACAATATATTTTTTAGGAAATTAGCATTACACCAGTGCTATCAATACTATACCTGCTTTTTCATATAATTTGAATTAATAAAATGTATACTAGAAGGAAGGTTACAATAATATTCGTACAATGACATATAGGTACGTAAAGACTAACCAGTTCTTGAATCACGTCACAACATAACAATATATCGGCGAAAAAACACACACAGCATACATAATATACAAGCTGACTCGAGTGGAACAACGTGATGGGTCAGTCTTTAAACAGGAGGTCACAGCATCCTTTATAGTCTTTTTATTCCTTAAGAGTTCTCCGCTTTGCATGCGTAAGTATGCACGCGCATACACCTCCGGAGTTAAAACAAGAGGCTTTCTCTTGCGATAATAGCGTACATCTTATCCCTGAGTGACTCAGGGACTCTATTCTTCGTTTACCTTGTTCTGGACTTTAAAGTTATCCTTTCGCTAAAATATAGATTAATTTAGAACAAGGTACCAAGCCGGAACGGCGGCCGGGCGGCACGTCCAGAGCAGGCCTCACATACGTTGCGTCACGCTCCCGAATTATATAATGGGAGTCGTTTTACATTTTTACAGCACCCACGGCTACCCACCAATAGGCATTCCGCGACTATAAATCATCTGATGGTTCATGAATACAACAAGCCATCAGATGCCAGCACCTCGAGAGTGCTTGAACACTTAACCTTTCGTTAATGATAACGCCATGAATACAATTGACACCTTTATCTACATTTGTTCCCCTTGACTCAGTTGGTTATAACTGCAGTGCAAAGGAAAGATCAGATGTCATATCCAACTCATATACGAGCACGTAGATCTCGTACCTATGACGAAACGGATGAATACACAAGTAAGGTTATTATATTTATTTTGTACCAGTAGTAAAATTGCCTCTTTACAATCACTTTACTGACTCTCATGCTCAATAAAGAACAACTCGAACACTCGAAATCGAAACGGTTGATTATTCTATCAGCAGCTGTGGTAGTGTTCGGTCTTTTATCATGTTATTCATGCCACAAAAAAAACGGTAAGGGTTTAGAATTAATAAATCGACGAGAGCTAATACTGCACCAGTACTTTACGATCTACCAACCCATTCATCAAATAAATTTATTGAAGTGAAATGTCATCAACCTGTGTTCGATGTGGAGCTATTAGTTTCATGGAACAGTCCAATAAATTTTTTCACAAATGCATTAACAATGGAGTGCAACGAACTCCGATGACCAATGTTCTGGAAAGTACGATTTCCCTCAGAAATAAACACACGGTAGCGCGACAAAGGCACTATATTTGAAGTTGAAAACATGATTCTGATGTTGACAAAAAGCGCAGTAAAAACGTACGAATGTTGTCCGAGAGGCGGCACTCGGCGGCAGAGTGAGGTGGAGTGGGTAAATAAGCCTCGGCTCCAAGGTGGCTGGCGTGACGTCACTCGCCTTGACCTTGACAACAGCCAGCG
>DWQK01002263.1:0-13517 GCA_018231225.1 Noctuana stator | reverse complement strand
AATCCTTTGTCCTGAATGACTGACGGATCAACGCAAAGCCTCAACTGTAGGGACCCGAAACTTGGAGGGAGTTTTCTTTGTATGACGTAGACATTCGATAAGAAAGGATATTCCGAAATTCTATTCCTAAGGGGGAAAAGTTTGTATGAGACTATTATGATTCTTTGGTCCAATCCTAACTTAAACGCAAAAGTTTTTACTTTGTATGGATGAATTTTTGTTACTCTTTCACGTAAAAACAACTGAATGGATTTTAATGAATCTTTACAATAGACCATTAAAGCCCAAAATTATACATCAGTATAACACATAGGCTACAATTTTAAAGATATTGTGTGAATTGCTAGAAATACTAATGCTGCGCAGACGAAGTCGCGGGAACTAGCTAGTCTACTATATTTTAGATTTTTTGGGCCCGATTCTAAATTCCATGCCGACTTATATGTATAATGCATGGTAACCTCTACACTACTCGGATCGTAAAGTTGAGTTATTATGAGGAACAAAACACTTCGGCCGGCGTCAACCTTGACACTCGATACAATATGTATTAGTGGATTGCTAGTATTGATTACACGTCGGGTCTTAGCTATATTTGAGTGCTTGTCAATGCCTATTGTGTCTATGGTTCGGCCAAAAACGTTTTATTAGATACACGAGTTGGATCTTATTGCTTATCCAAAAACTAGCTGTGCCCCGCGGTTTCACCTGCGTTAAGAATTCTAACGTAATGCTTGATAGCCTTTAACCTTCCTTATTTATGTAGCTATCATACACAAAAATAATTTTTCAAATCAGACTTATATTAAACTAGCTCTGTCACGCGGTTTCACCTGCGTTTAGAATTATAACGTAGAAATAGCCTAATATAACCTTTCTCATAAATGTAGCTATCATAAAAAAAATCGGTCCAGTAGTTCCTAAGATTTGCGCGTTCAAACAAACAAACTCTTCAGCTTAATATTATTAGCATAGATAAAGAAATTATGGTTTAAATAATAATAAGTAAAATTAAAACTCCTATATGTACCTTCGGCAGGAGCACGGCATCGTCGGCCAGCATTCTCCACGCGCGCTTGGACGCGAGCCACGAACAGTGGAAGCAGTTAGAGCGCGAACGCAAGCGCACGGAAGCGCGCCTAGCGCTAGCGTACCCGGGGCGCGCGGTCTCCTCCGCCAACTCTATACCCGTTCCGCGCTTGAGCCAGTGTCCCAGCCGCCTGGAGAGGATCGCTGTCGACATGTACAGAGAACATACTAAGGTCAGTATTAACTGTTCAATAAAAACATGAGTTTAGACGCAAGCCACGAATAATGGAAGCAGTTGTAGCGTGAACGCAAACGCATGGCAACGCACCTAGCGCTAGCGTACCCGGGTTACGCGGTCTCCTCCGCCAACTCTATATCCGTTCCGTGCTTGAGTCAGTGTAATAGCCGCCTAGAGAGGATCGCTGTGGATATGTACAGGGACCATACTAAGGTTAGTAATCTATCTATACTTACAATAAATCTGTAGAGGTGAATTCTGTACTTGAATTATATTTCCAAAATAACTATCAGGAGGTGATTAGGGATCGATACTGATGCCAACAATGCAATCAGTAAAATTTTTGTCTGTCTGTCTGTTTGTATAACCATTATAGAAACAAAAACTACTCGACGGATTTTAACGAAACTTGGTACAATTATTTTTCATACTCTTGAGCTGGTTATAGTATACCTTTCATCACGCTACAATCAATAGGAACAGAGCTGGGATGGGAAATGTTGGGAAAAAGATTTTAACGCGGGTGAAACGGCGGGGCACTGCTAGTATTAAAATAAATTTGAAATCGAAGGCATAACATTGGTATGTAGCAGCCTGCATTGTTAATTTAAAATTAAATATTATGATAAACGTATGACCTTAAATTGTCATTAGCTTAATAGATAATTAAAATGTATTTGTGTCCTAAAGGTTATACCTAAAAGCTAATCTTGTGCTATGACACATCGTCATAGCACAAATTTTCCTTAAAAATTAACCAATACGTACTATTGACTACAAATACATAAAATTAAATTATATTCTATTATGCCTGAACCTATGCTTAATTGAATTATATTATTTCACATTTCGGAATATCATGATAGAGATAAAAATAAACAAGGAAGGAAGATTAATTGCATAATTATATTAGTAGAGTATGTTGTAAAGATTATCTATGGAAAAATACATGTATATATACCAATTTTCATAATAGTCTTTGAGTTCATCAATGACATTCAGACAAACATTCATTTATATATACGAGTATACATGTATGAGAATTTGTTAATGAGAATTTTGAGAATTGTATTAATTGTGTAACACGGATGGTGGCGACGTGGGGTCTAAGAAATCCGTAATAGGAGGCCTCGCATGGTGGTCTAACCGTGCATGCGAGCGCTTCATAGAAATCGGTGTAATCCACGTTTTCCCACTAAGAGTTAGCATTCGTTACTTAATAATAAGATTGCTTTTCAATCGACTTCAATAAAGGAAGGCGTCCTCAATTCGACTGTTTTTTTTATATTTGTTACCTTATAACTTTTGACTGGGTGAACCGATTTGGATGATTCTTTTTTTATTAGAAAGCTTATGCCTCCCGTGTGGTCCTATTTATTAATTTGGTTCAGTTCTAAAAACGGCGTCTGCGAGAAAACCGTATAAGTCCTAAATTTGCATTTTGTGCGCGAGAATTTTGAAGTCGATTTTTTTCGTTGATGATTAAAATTACATACTTTGATCAAATTAGGTTTTTTTGGTAGTCTTTTTACAACTTTTTTATAGCTCACTGCTGGGCACGGGTCTCTCTACAACCGGGAAAGGTTTAGGCATAATGTGAATTGTCGTATTACAATCTACAACTATGTACGTATGTATTGTAGTAAATACTAACCTACTACAATATTTACTACGAGGTTTACTAAGTCACCCTAACCAAATTTATGCAAAATTATTGATATCTACTGCATAATCATTACTTTTAAAAGTAAAAACCAGCCTATTTGAGTGGACCTCCCCCCAATCTCAACTTTGCATAGGTATAAGTAACTGCGTCCTACTACGACATTAAGTCCGTTCTTTTAGTAGATCCATGGCTAAAACTGGGAATTCATAATTAAGCCTGTGTTCTTGCATAGCTCGATTCTCATGTTGTCCAATCATTCTATTTTCCAATGCTTCGGTTCGATACCAATTTTGTTCATGTCCAGGAACTTGCGATGCGCGCGGACAGTACTCATACGCTAATTGGTTTTGTTCGAACCCCTCTACATTTCCAAAAGGTATGCAACCCTTTGCGATCTTTAGTTCTTACTCTACAATTCCATACTCTATACCCGGAGTTAGTTCATGCACCTAAGTGTCTAATACTGATTAAAACAGGGACAGTTAATTGTATAAGATTTTAATATTTCTTATTATTTATTATTTTCATCCTATTTATTGTACCTTATCTGTATTTAAATATAAAGCTGAAGACTTTGTTTGAACGCGCTAATCTTAGGAACAACTGGACCGATTTGAAAAATTCTTTTTGTGTATGTTAGCTATATTAATGAGGAAGATTTTAGGCTATCAAACATTACGTTACTATTCTTAACGTGGGTGAAACCGCGTGACACGGCTAGTGATAGATAAAAATTTTTGAATTTTTCAAAAATTTTGAATATACTATATCATGAAGTTAGGCTCAAAATACTAAATAAAATGTAATCTTTTCTTTTCATAACTAAACTGTTCTGATAATATTTAAATGTTACTATATATATATCTACTCGTAGGTACCTATTTTGTAAGATAACTGAAAGCATCGATTGGTTAAGACAATCACTTACGGTTTAATTTAACCAACCAATTAACGAGAACTTAGTGTAAGCATTTATTGTAATGATGTACTTATAACGGATTGCATGGGTTGTGAAACCCCTACACCATTGTTTTATATTAGTCTTTAAGTTAAGGCGTGAAGGTTGATTTTACCTTGTATTTTGGATGTGGGCCTTTGTACGCTGGGTATAATATATGCAATAGTTTTTGGAAATGGAACAATTGTCGCCATCGTAGCAGTTTTCCAATTCACTGAATGAATGCTACGTGTTTTCTTCTTAAGGTTGTACGAAACGCTTATACGGTCACGTTGTCAAAAATCTATTGTTTGTTTATCTGCCTTTGTTTGTGATTGCGAAAACTTAGTTCGTTTTGTTAATATTAGTCACAGATTTGGTATTGATAAGCGTTTTTTTCTTCACTAATTCGCATTGAGGCAGCGTGGTGGAGTATGCTCCAGGCCTTCCTCGGTTGTGGGAAGAGACCCGTGCCCAGCAGTGGGACATAGAAAGGGTTGAAGACAGACAAGCGTTTTTTTATATGTTCCTGAACTTAAAAAAACCTTAACTTATCGTTACCCGTATAGTCTAATCCACCACTCGAAGGGTCCAGCGTTCGATTCCCGGCGGGGCAGTGTAAATGATGAATTTAGATTTCTGTTCTTAGTCTGGGTGTTTGTGTATTTGTGTTTGTATGTGTGCATGGCACCCACGACACAGGCATTGGTTACCTATTTTCTAATAATGCAGACAAACAGTTTTAGGTATTTAAATACTATTTATTGGCAGAATATAAATGCAAGCGGTAAGTTTCCGTTATAAATACGTATAAATATCCTGATATGGTAATATTGATGATTTGTTTATCGTCATACTGCAACACTCATAGACATTTTGTCGATCTTGTTTACCTTTTAACGTCCGTCCAAACTATCATTGTGTAGCTGCCGAAATATATTTCGCTCCAGATAGGGATTATCGCGACGCAAAAGTTTTTTGGAGGGACAATAATATGTTTTTTAAGATAATTGACGACATTTATGGCGACCCGCGTGGTGTAGTGGTTACTACGCCAGTCCACCAATCGAAAGTCCTGAGTTCGACCTCTGGGAAAACAGAAATTTAAATGAATTTACATTTCTGTTTCCAGTATAGGTGTTTGTGTATTGTGTTTGTGTGTGTCCATGGCAGCCACGACACAGGGAATCCTAGTGTGGGAGTGTGAAGCTGAAAAAAGTATTTAGTTCGGAAATAACATGTCATAATGTACATAAATTTCTACCGTTATAGAGGACTTAATAAAGGGTCCGTGCGAACATAATATTCGTAAGGAATTGTTTGCTGCCTCCCCCCACCACCCCCCCTCGCCACAGATTCTCTCTAATGTCCACTGCACTTGCATCTACCACTTTCCTAAAATCTAGACTAATTTGTGCCTTATTTTGGCAGGGTGAAATGATATTCCCCGTCCCGCCCCATCTGATTTATCTCTTAGCTATACGTATTGTGACCTTAACCTGAATGATATATGATAGATATGAAAACGATCGAACGAGTGTCCGATTTGAAAGTTCTTTATCTTTCATATTTATATTTATCCTTCACCTTCAATTCGTTTAAAAAAACCGTTTGAGAGAAAGCGTCGCCATAACACTCGTTCCGAAACGATGTTTCAATTTACTAAAATTAAAATTATTATGAAATTGTATCTTATCAATTTGTTAGTTTGTAAACGTAAGACGACCCGTAGAGGTCAAATTCGACGAATACACACGGCAGTGTCTTTCCCAAGTTCGTCGTATTAATTCAAGCGAAAATAGATGGTTTTTTTTTATTATTGAAATTAATAAATTAACGACTACAATAGCATTTATATATAATATAGTTCTTGAGTATGGTCATAAATACTAATTTTTATTTGTCCAAGCCTAATGTCTACACTGAGATTCAACTTTTGTTCACGGCTTAAAAATCAATAGTAAATATTTTTTTAAATTCAATAAAAAATATTATGTTATTAGGTTATTACTTATCAAGAATATAATGTATGCGTAACGTAGGTAAAACTAGGACATCAAAATTCCCATTCCTAGACAATCAGTAGTCAAATACGAACTAGGCTTATCATATGAAATTTAATCTAGCATAATTCGGCACACGCTATCTCGCGATATTTCATATTCGCAATCTCCTGCAACATTGATAACTAGCCCTGCCCTAGGGCTAGGGGTGTGCCGATATAATACAATTATATTGTATCGATACTCGATGATTACTGGCTTCTTTAGATATGCCGAGTTTGAGTTTTCGATACTACTAATATCTGTGTTATCAACTGCTGCTTAAATTGTTAATTTATCCTTTAACTACCCTTCACTAAGAGATAAGATTATCAATCTAATAATAGTATATGTATTTACAATTTCACTAAATTTTTTTCTTTAAAAGTGCTTATCGATAATATCAACATGCTGTCGCTGTTGTTCGTTTAAAAACTTTCAAAAGTTGAATTTAAAATAAGTTATTTTGTTATCAAAATTTGTATTTGTTTGTAAATTCAACGTAAAAAGTAAAAAGCTATATGGATTCGTAAGCAAAATCACATACTTATTTTGATTAGTTTTAATTGTATTTTTGTTGTAACACGTATAATTTCTGTAATATATCACAGAGTAAAATTGGAAATGATGTCCTTGCTTTTGCTCTTAAAATAAAGATATAAAAAAAATATATTTACATGTAACATAACCTGTTAAAAAAACACAATTAATTCCCCAAAATACATCACAAATATCGACGAACTTGGAGCACATCACAGCGTCAGTGCAGTTCTTATCGCGTTTTTAATACTCCACATAAATATTAGCGAGGCAAACATAGGCGAATGTGTCTATGTGCAAATTTGCAATCTTTCTAACATAAACACATGCGCGCTTATCATTACACTAGTGTATAACCGCGAGTATGATAAAAAGAGAAGTATGAAAAACTATAAAGATTGGTGGTTATTATTATCTGTATTTAGATGGACGGGGATGGGTCCTGACTCCCAACCCAACAGCCACTGCGACTAAGTAATTTGGTATATTATAGTCGCTCTAGTGGTGTCCCCTGTCGGTACATCTGATTCGCAAGATCAACGGTCGAGGAGAACCGTGTATAACCGCTCGTGGGTTTCAGATCCTTGACATAATATGGCGGAACCAGGTTTTCGAGTTTTGTAGTAAGTAAGGGTTATTGAATAAAAGAATAAAGCTGAAGAGTTTGTTTGTTTGTTTGAACGCGCTAATCTCAGGAGCTACTGACCGATTTGAAAAATTCTTTTTGTATATTATGATAGGTACATTCATGAGGAAGGTTATAGGCTATCTACCATTACGTAACAGTTCTTAACGCGGGTGAAACTGTCACAGCTAGTTAAATATATACACGAATACGATATGTAATGATCTCGATTCGAAAGGTTCGATCTACATTCGATTCCTAGCGAGTAAAAGTTTAAATGAAAAAATAAATTAATAATTTTAAAAGAATTAATATTTCTATACTTTGTCTGGGTGTTGTGTTGCCTTTGTGTGTCCATGGAACTACTTATTTTTCGGAAATACTCGACAAGTTTCAAACCATTAAGTCCTTCCTCGTGAGCTCTCGTCGCAGTCTCCGTCCCGACATGACGACCGAAAATATATAAGACGTAACGACCTACAATTTCGATCAAATTATACCGGTACATCAATATGCTGCATGTCTTAACCATGAAAGTCCTGTTTAAATTAAATTTACTGTCATAATTTTGATTAATAAACAAACGGTAAATTACCGGTAAGTTAATTGTTTTATGGGTCAATTATGAATTAGTAATCGTTTAAAAATGTCCTAAAGAAGTCCTGTATGTACATTGTACAGCCATGTCACTTACAATTTTATTATAGTTTAGATAGGCAGATATCTATGTGTTACCAATATGTGTACAGTGACTGTTCATACATCGTGTAAGTGTAGGTGACTGACCTTAAAAAATATAGACATTACTATTCTCTGCTAATAAACGATATCTGTTTAGAGTTTAATAAATATGCTTACAGTTTTTATAAATGTTTTATGGTTGACAATCTCTAACTGATTACATTTTTGGTGAGTTCTAAGTTAACAAAAAATACTACTCTTAAAAAAAACCCTTGTTGGTTGTAACCTCGACAAAGCTGTATGTTTTATATGAATAATTTGTGTATTCTTTTTTATTTTATCTTACCTAATTTAGTTTTGTTTCTCGATATAGTACATCTGTTGACTAACAGGTAGCTTTAGTGCATAACTCACAAAATTACACTTATTACACAATTATACTTCTAGCACAAACGAAAGAAGTCGGACAAAATTAAATAAAGAACGAACAAGTTACTCTCCTCTTTGGGCAGTTTTTAACGTTTGACGTTAGACAGTTTAGTTAGATGATCAGCGGAATATTCAAAGGCAGCCAACCCTTACAGCAATATAAAATACACATACTCGACGTGTCTAAACATTTATCTTTAATAAGTATTTTAAATAATTCTAAATACGCAATAGTACTTTCATTGCCTATGTGTATTTTGAGTCACGAAAAATGTACATATCTCGAAGGATTTACGCCGTAGACTATACATATCTTTCGAGAACTGAATGAAGAAATATCTACAAGATTTACAATGTCTTCATTGAAGGAGGAACACGCAACAACTAATATATAATACGCACATGTTAAATTAGGGTTACGTGCAGGATTCCAACCCGATCCAACGGAACGGTAGGCTAAAATTCATTCACTAGGCCATCAATGCTTTTTTACCATCATTACTTCTAGTCCTGTAGTACTACTAACTGCTACCAGCTAGCAGCTAGCTACTACTGCTAGCAGTACAAATACAAGCATGCTTGTAAGTAAAAACGGAAAACTTGCAGCTAGCTAGCAATGTCATCGATCGGGTCAGTAACCCTTAAGGATATAAGGAAGAAATAACCGTTTATCTATTTGGTTTACATAATAAACTATTATGTGGAATTAATGACTTCACTAGCACTCGCGGGGAGGGCACTGACTTACGTGACGGCTACGTAACGGCTACGCGGAGACGGCGTCTATGAAACGGTGCGCTACGAAGAATCGTAAATAGAAATTTGCCTACGAGAAAATCTATAGGTAGTAAACTGAAGAGTTTTTGTGTTTGTTTATTTGAACGCGCTCTGAAACTACGAGTCGGATTTGAAAAATTCTTTTTGTGTATGATAGCTACTCGTACATTCATGAGAGAGGTTACCGTTACCGTTACAGTTCTTAACGCGGGTGAAACCGAGGGGTTCGGCTAGTCCTTCTATACGTGAAAACTTTTAATAAGTCTTTTCCTATTAAAATTTGTGTTTGTCTAGCTGTATTTTTGTAAGAAAATAAATAAAATTGCAATGTATTAAAAAGTAATAAATATAATAAAATTAATAAGTAAATTGATTAAAACGTTTCGCATTTTATTTTGATATAATCATAGATAAATGAGTTAGATAATATCATATCGACTTTTCCATCTAAGTGTTAGTATTATCGGAATTAATAAGGTTGCTTTATACCTAAATATATGTACTGTTTACTACATAATAGATGTAATTTTGGTGTACATGTAGTGGTGATGCGGTCACTGTTGACTGTCAACAAAAATGTTATTTTATAATGTAACTCGTGTAAAGTAATGAATAATTGAGGTCTGTACCAAAAATCATTTACAAATTAATTTTTCCTACTTTTTCCTACCCTAACTAAACTTAATAGAATACGCTACGTTAGACGAGATTACTTTCCAAATTTACTTTTAAAAAAATAATGCTTTAATTTGGTACAAAGTTTATTTTTATTATAAAATATCTAATTTAAATCTGTATTGACCTGAAACACTTAAAATAACTACATCACTATAATAGACATAATGTACTAAAAAACTATGAAGATAGCGCTTTGACCTCTCATTTCTTGAAAAATGTTCTAATAAACTCTTCATTGTCCCACTAAGCTAATAAATGATAACAAATACAAGATAGTCATATTCTGTTCAATGTTTGTCGAAAGGATAGTACTTTGTAGTGCATTAGCCTCAGGAAAAGAGGAAAAAACACATAGTTTTAAACAGTCGGTTTTAAAATGACTTAGAAAAGGGAAGTTGTCAACTCGACTGTATTTTTTGTTTGTTACGTCATATCTTTCGACTGGGTGAACGGATTTTGATAATACTTCTTTTGTTCGAAAGCTTGCTTCCCGTATGATCCCGTTAATATATGATCCCGTAAAGTTATGGTTAATGCCTATATTTATGATCTTCACAATTTCATATAATATTATAGTTACATTCAATTCATATAATTATAGTTACATTCAGTTGACATGAACCTTAACAACTTTCATTCCAGCATACACACTTTGAACTTTATGCTTTTAATCTGTTTACGAACTTCTTATGATAAACAATAACATAAAATCACGCTTCACATTATAATAGTCTTTATTTGGAAAACAATTTGCGAACTGACGTCTTTATGAAAGCGAAATATAAAAGGTTTTTTGGTCCAGTAAAAGCGACCTTCAGCTTCTAAGCATGCATGTCGGCGCAGAGGCGTTATCTGAAAAGTGTAGGCGTTACAGATCCAACGTTATAAATCCCAAGTTTAGTTACTTACCGGAAGCACGTAGAACGTATTCTCTATACATTATTTCCGTAAACGGCAGGTATATGGGCGCGGGTCGGCCAATGGCAACGAAGGTCAAATTTCAAATGGCCAATCGCAGCGAGCGCTGTGGAATTCAAACTATGTAGGCTCGATTTGAAAGTGAAAGTTGGCCAATGGTATATCTAGTTCGCACGTAGTTGTACCGTATGTGGACGTATGTAAACAGGAGATGGTGTGTGTGCGTTGTGAATGAACATTTCGTTAAGGCTTCACGTGATTCCGGATAGTGGTCCCGTAAATCGTATTGACTTCAAACAACGGCTGTAGGGCATTGCGAGCGACAATTTTGTTTGCATTGTGTGGTTCTAATTGGTTTATACACTTTTCAAGTTGTTACTAAGTGATAAGTAATAAATAATTCCATTGTTGATTTTATGCATTAGTATTCTTTCAATAACAATAGCAATTTGATACTAACAAATGTAATTGTACTATAATGTCCTTTTTAAATGCAGGTAATAGTTGAAATTAGTTAATAAACTTTTAGTGAAAGAAATTTCTACGAAACGGTCAAATCTTATTTACTGTGTCGCTAAACCCTTAGTACTTATTACAAGACATATTAAATTTTAATAAAGTTACCCCTAAAGTAATAAATATAAGTAAAAAATGTATATTATGTACATGAAAGCGTTGCAAATTTGAATAATAACATATTTTTTGTCTTATTCTTCACAGATTTGAAACAAACGGGGCTAGTAAGAAGACAAATACAATCGTCAAGGTAAGTTCGAAACATCATTAAAGTCTCGTAGCCATCATGGACCTACTAAAAGAATGGACGTAATGTCGTAGTAGGACGCAGTGAAGCGCCATAATGGCGGCAGCGTCTAAACGTGTAACTTCACACGTGTACATACAAGGTTTGACTTATTATGGTACATCGTTTGTGTTTTACTGATATTCCGTCCATTTATTTTGGTAAGTCTATGGTAGCAATTATCTCGCAATAATTTCGAGAGGGCATGGCGATCATTTTAAACTTAGTTTGTCATTTATGTACAAGACTACCAACATGATACAATAACATCGTCGGATAACCTTTGACAAATTTTAAATTTTTTGATTAACAAAATTGTCAAAATCAGAGAGAGAGAGAGTAAGTTATGAGTAGATGCCAGTGACAGACGATTACGACTCTATTGCCAGACGTTTGCTATGGCAGACTCGACGCCCTTATCTGATTAGTAAATCAACACATCACTACAATAATAAGAGAGTGTTTTGTAACTATAGAAGCCTTTTTGTAGAGAGTACCATTAGGTAGAAGCCTTTTTGTAGAGAAAGTAGGTACCCTAGGGTTATGCTCATCAAAATCAATGCTTAAGTCACATTAAAGTCTTGGAAAACGTTACATACTAAGGCTTAAAGAGTCCACAAAAACAACTGTCACTTCTCTCGTTCAATAAAATAGATAAACTTTTAATTATTATTCGTCATTCACCCAATCGAATAGTCCAAATAATAAATATCGCAACCTTGTTATTATAAAATGACTTTGATTTAATTTGTTTATCAGTCGCTAACGGCTTCATCTTAATCGCCATTCGAACGGCAACAACTTTTTATAATAATATAATCAATAGATATTTTTAGGGGTCTGCAGTTTAAAAAAGGACCTTGTGATTAATAAAAATAATACACTCACTGTCACATTCTATGATTCCCTCATCGTGGGCATCATGGACACATACCAAAACAGCACAAACAGCCACAGATAAAAAAATCTAAATTCGTGATTTAACTTTCTGCCTTGCCGGGAATCAAACCCAGAACTTTCCGAATGGCAGAGCGGCGGTAACCACTACACGGGTCGTCAAGTGTATCATAAAATCAGCTTGTACAATATGTCCTTAAGCACATATTGTAATAAGCTACGTCATTGCATTTCATAGTTCACTTATCCTAATTTTCAAATCATCATCCTAGAAGAATTCATAGAAGACTAGCTTATGCCCGCGACTTCATACGCATACATTTCATAATTAATTGGACCAAGGAATCGCGTTGTCCCATACAAACTTTACCCCCGTTTCTCACCCCCGTAGGGATAGAATTTCTATAAATTCGTTTCTTAGTGCACTTCACTTACATCGTGAAATTAATCCCTGTATGAAATTTCAAGTTTCTAGGTACAGTAGTTTCAGCTATGCGTTAATATATACTAGTAAGTCAGTGAGTCAGGTTTGCCTTTTATTCATAGAAGATGAAAATTGTATTAAGTCGGTTCCAATTACTATGATTCGGCACACACTTGACCACTCATTATGAACCTATTATATTATGAAACGAAACGAAACTATAATTAAGTTTTTTTTGATAAGTGATAGGTAGGTCACGTCTGATAGCTCATGAGCTAGATAAAGCCTAAGTTTTAAGTAATATTACTGATAACGTTGCCATATTTTAGTGTCAAATTGTTTGACGGGGCGTAAATAATATGCATGCATACCTATAAATGTTGTTAATCTTCTGAGCTGTGTCGACCAATGCGATTTCTGTTTACGCGTGAGTGACTCAATTCGTCTATTATTTATGGAACATCGCGAAAATTCCACAATAGGACAATTCTAACTGCTTAGGTACATGTTCCAGTGCGAGCGCAATGTTTGTTCCTTAACAGGATACAGATACGCGTTCTGGTCCGTCTCAAAATATATTTTTAATATTAAAAACTCAAATGACAGACACAAGAACCAACTACCGCTTGACTTTTAGCCTATATTTATTGTAAAATTAAATAAAAACATCATAAGGTATTTGTATACACACGATAAACGTCAAATAACACAGTACATCGGTTTTAGGCGCCCTTTTGCCTAAAGGTAGGCAGAAAAAAAGAAGCGCGCATAGCCCCGCTGGTAGTGTGAATCGCAAGCGATCACATTGTTAAGCAACGTCGGGCGCGGCCGGTA
>DWQK01002262.1:0-13520 GCA_018231225.1 Noctuana stator | reverse complement strand
GTAATGCACGTATAACCCCGCTGGTAGTGTGGGTCGCAAGCGATCGCATTGTTAAGCGACGTCGGGCGCGGCCGCTACTCGGTCGGGGCTCCGCTAGTGGCAAATTTCATGCGCGCTGCCGTGCTTCGGAGGGCACGTTAAGTCGTCAGTGGTCAGTGGTGGCTGGTTGTTGTCGATACATTGTTAAACAGTCGCTTAACCTGGTTGAAGGTCCTTTGGGCGGTTTGACACATCCGACACGGGTTGACTACTAACCCGTATCTCCACCAATTTTCCCCGATTGTGGGGAAAGACCCGTGCCCAACAGTGGGATATAGAAAGGGTTGAAGGCAAATTAAGTAATGTTTCTCATTTCTCCATCACCGTGACTGGTGGAGAATGCCACAAGGCATTAAGCTCGCCCTTTGTAAGCTGTATGTTTACAAAACTTTAAATAAATAAAATAAATGTTAGTATGATGTTCGTTATTATCTTCATAGTCGTTGGATGTGTGTGCTATGTTAGTATGTGTGTATGTGTGCCTGTGTGGGTCACTTGTACTTGCTACAAGACTTGCTTCTAGGCGGGTTATGTGGGCAGCGCGATGAAGCTATAAATAATTTAAAAGTTATTTGAACGTCTGCAAATAATAAATGACCACTGATTTGTTGAAGGGATTAAGAGCCTGCCGGTCAACTCCGCGTCGTACTTAAACGAAGACGTCAAAAAAATACCCGTTGACGAAAGATTCCTTTATGAGTAAGTCATTTTATTCTTACTTATAATATTTAATTTGTGTGTTCATGGGACCAGGAATTGACTATACATGACAGACCCTCGTGGCCTGTATGTCTGTGTGTCCGTCATAAATACAAGAAAAAACTGCAAATATAGGTTTTTTTATAGGGTCTGTCAAAAGAGGAAGTATTACTAACACAGTTATTTTTAATCACGAACACACATTTTCTTCTTCGTTCCCCAGTTTCCTCCAGAAACGTCGACAAATCCAGGAGCCAGAAGATGATGAAAGTGATAACGACTCGATCACCAGTGAAGACTTCGATAAGTACCTCGATACTATCACTGGGTCCCGAGCTCAAGGTAAACCTAACTAATGAATAGCCACCTAAAGAAACAACAATAAACCTAAATAAAAATTAATACAAACATTCTTCGTTTAATATCCTTTAGATACTCATATAATGAATCAGGTTTGTTTGTTTGTTAGATATTGACTGACACGCAAAGTGAGCAGTAGGCAACAATTTGAGAACCATTGTAATAAAAGTTACGAAGGCTAATGTAATATTGTAAAGATTAATGTAATATTCTTCATTACAGAATCTGATGAAGAGTTAGACTATTTGGCCGAAATGGAAACGACAAAACAGAAGAAACCCAAGAAGAAGGACGGTGATCAAAGTGATGACCAGCTCAGCAGTGATGATGATGATGATGAAGGCGTTGTTGACGAGGCTGGTGAAGAGGCTGGTAAGTTTACATTAATTTATTTTATTTCATAGCGCAATGTAACTTTTAAGACTGCAAAAATTGAATTATTTGCGCAGAATAAGTTAATACAAAATGGTATGAAAGTTAAATAGATTCGATAATTGTATTAATAGTAAATAGTTTACAATATTTTATTAACTAATATTAATAAAAACAATCGCGTACCCGCTAAGAAAAAGAATTTGCAACTCTATATCTATACTTATAATAAATCTGCAGAGAGGTCAATTCTGTACATGAAATATATTTACAAAATAACTATCAGGGGGTGATTAGGGATAGGTACTGATGCCAAAAATGCAATCAGTAAAATTTTTGTCTATCTGTCTGTCTGTATAACCGTTATAGAAACAAAAACTACTCGACGGATTTTAACGAAACTTGGTACAGTTATTTTTCCTAGTATAGTATACTTTTCATAACCTACAATCAATAGGAGCAGATCAGTGAAGGGAAATGTTGCGGAAAATTTTTTAACGCGGGCGATGCCGCGGGGCACAGCTAGTTATAAATAAAAAACAGATGAACAGACACAGTTGTAGACGATATTTCAATATTAGAATAGATGCTAAATTTGCGTAATGGGGACCTATTGGACTGTGATCTCCTACTCTAGGTTACAACTCGGCTTTACGTTAACAAATCTTTATTAGTTTATTATTTTAAACCAAAAGAACAGCATGAAATAACAGTATTTAACTGAAGAATAATTGTTGTAGAAGATAGCGACGGTGAACTGAATATGTCTGGTGATGATGAAGAACGAGAACTGTTCGATGATGATGAAGATGGTGAGAAATACTTATATTAATTTCCGAATAATTTTTTCGATAGTGATGGAGCGATAATTGTAATTAAGTCTGTAGATTAAAGAAAAGTGCCAGTACATAAGTTACGGAAACGTGAATACATCGCAAGCCATCTCTCTGTTAAGCAACGTCGGGCGCGGCCGGCACTCGGATGGGTGACCGCTAGTGGCTAATTTCATGCGCGCAAACGTGCTTCGGAGGGCACGTACAGCAGTCGGTCCCTGTTGTTATCGATAGATAACAGTCGTTAAACCTAGTCGGAGGCCCTTTGGGCGGTTTGACAACGTCCACCAATCCGCATTGGAGCAGCGTGGTGGAGTATTCTCCAAGTCTTCCCCGGTTGTGGGCTCCCCACAACCTGTGTCCAGCAATGGAATATAAAAAAGGGTTGGAGGCACATGTGTAACGGAAACAGTAAGTATAAAATAAAAGTAATGGCAGTTTATATGATTTATTAACGTAACATTCATTAAAAAAAATCCAAGGAGCAACTCGAGATAACATAGGAACAATCTATGGAAGTCGCACAGAATACAGAGTTTATTCATTTCAATGTTTATTATGATAGAGATTTTGGATACTCTATTAATTTGTATAGTAACCTATAAACATATCAAAATATAGTTTATTCTAGCATGTAATGGGCCACTGGAAGCCCAATTCTAGCATCCTATAAATATGTCGTAAATAAACTTTGATTCTATTGCCTTAATATCTACGTAGACAAAACAGAAACTTTAGACCACGGAAATGATACAGAGAAAAGATAAAAATTTATGGATTTTTTTTTTAATTTACTTACAGAATCACGCCTGGACGATAGTGACGAAGATGAACATGTAGACGTGCCAGCGAGTAAAAAGAACAAAGGAAAAGGGAAAATAAAACTGAAACTAAAAGGTAAATGTATAATTATTTGTAATCCATTAATTAATATAATAATTATAACAGTAACAGACAATAAAAGTCTTTTTGTTTGTCATCAAGAAAATACTAACAATAAGATTAAATTAAGTAAAATATTTACTTCAAAAACCGTTAAGCTACTTGTCGAATATAAAATTAGAAAATCTATTATAGCATATAATTTGATTGTATTTAATTTAATACATACTTATATATACATTTTGAAATGATTATTATAACTTGTGTCTAGTTCTATAACTAGCTAAGGTGATTTTATGCTCTTCAAATCCCATGAAATTTACAGGTAAAGACGACCTCGGTTCGCTTTTCGCATCGGCAGAAGAATTCTCAACTCTTCTTGAAGAGACAGCTACCAACAAGAAGCAAGGGTCTAGCCAAGCCGTATCTAATACGGACAATGCAAGCACGAAGCAACTGGCTTGGGAAGATAAAAGAGACAAATGGATCAAAGGTTACAATAAAAAAGTTCTAGGGAACAAAAGCAAGAACCGAAAATTTAAAGGAAAAAATGAAAGGCACAATTTCAATAAGTCCAAGCAGAGTAAAAGTTTCAAGATGGCGGATCAGAAAACGGGCGGGAAGAGAAAAGGCGGCGCTATGAATGGCGCCGGTGGTAAAAGAAAGAAATCTAAATAGTTTCTTGTAAGATTCTTGTGGCGATACTGAAATAAAATGTTACGTAATTTACTTTTTCTTTTATTTTTTGTATGCTATATATTTTTAAAATTAAAAAAAAAATAGTTTTCCATTGAGAAGTGTACAATAAATTTACATTAAATTACATTTTCATTCCAAGTTTGATTAAATGGTAATAATGACTTATCTATTACTCATCTACCAAGCAAAGCTATAGAATAGCAAAGATATAATAAATAGCATTATAAGTGATTAATTTAACAGAAAAGTGCAATTATTAATTTTACCAAGCAAGCATGTGTTATAGCAAAAAATTTATATTAAAATAATAGTGTGTAAGTAAAATGTACGTTTGTTATAAGCGGATACGAACTCCTGTGCATTGAAAAGCCTAAATCCATTTTTAAAACTAAAATGCTATATCAAATAGTATGAAGTCATTTATTTGGAACCAATAGCTATGTATAAAAAGCCAACACACAAAAAATCTTCGCCGGCAAGATTATGAAATTGGCCTTGACATGGCACTGAAAGTGGCGCTGCGCCGCTGCCCAAATACAAAGCTGTTAAAGGAAAATCTATTTTATATCGCAACAATAAAGCGCAATATCTTCTGCAGTGTGCATCTGTCAGACGATGATATACGGAGACTCCAACAGGTAATGATACCATGCGTCAAATATGCGCGCCATTTTTGTCCTACATAATAACGTAGAAATCAATAGTAAACCTATAGTTTTAAGTCTAATATTAAGTAAATACCTAATGGTTTAATACTACGCGATAAATTACCTTTGTCGCCCAACGTTCAGATGTATATATTCCCAAAACAACTCATTGGACATAAACCGCTTTATACCGCGCTTGTTTGTTGACATTAGTACGTCATACAGTTGTCTTGTGGACCGCGCTTCAGCGCCGTATCTCACAAATAAAACGAGAATTAATCCACTAATACTTAATATAAACACAGTGAAAGTACAAACTAGTGTTATAGACTGTATCAAGCGTAATAACGAATGTTGATGTGATGTGAATGAACAAAAAGAGCGGGGAAAAATCTGTGCAAGTGACGATTACCGAGCTATTAATAGCTGGACCTATGGCGCGATTATGCTGTTTTGGACTGTAATACTATACACCAGTGTCAAATAAGTGTTCCTATTGGAATATGGGACTGAAGCGTTGACGTTTGAGTCCCTTTAATTGTTGGAATATTAGATCGTTGTTGAGGAAAACGAAGGCGCCTAAACAAGTTTGACAGCTCACGGACGCACACAAGTAAAGTTGACGGCACTGCGCATGTATGCATAACGCCAACAGTGATGTGAAATTCTTATGCTTATCGATTTGGTTGATAATTTCAAGGGCATTGTCGATACGCCGCCTATAATAAAGAATATAGTCAAATCTTTATTAGCCAATACATGTAATGATATTTATGGGTTCTGATGTGGTGTGGACTATTAAAATATTGAACTTTTGATTTTTAACATGGAATCTCGACCTCAAAAACGTCCTGACGACGCATCTCAAACTGCGTCAACATCAAGTACAAATCAATTATTCCTACCGGAAAATATAGATTTGTCTGATGACCCATTTCGCATGGGTTTAGAGTGTATATCATTAATTGGCGAAAATGTAACTATTGATGATGGACATATGTCCACTGACAGCGTAAGAAACGGTTCCGTTTCTAAAACCCCCGGTGTATCAATGCCGACCCCTGACACTGAACCACCCGAAACACCAATGACGCCCCCAAATAACAAATCCCCACCCATAATAGACACTCCAAAACTTTCCGATAAATCAGCAGAAGTTCCATGCAAACCACAAAACTTATTGAAACTATCTTTATCGAAACACATAGATGTGTTTGTAAAGCCATCTCCTGTTGCGGAGGTCATGTCGCCGGCTAAGATGCTGCAATTTGAAGTTGATTTAACGACTAGTTCCACGCCAACTATGAAGCGTGCAGCTATCGACTTCGATTTCTTTAACAAGAATAACTTCGAGGAATACTTTGATGACGTCCCCAAAGCAAAGGAAGCCGTAGAAGCCGTTGAGACCGTTAAAACGAAAGATTCTGAACCGTTTAGAGAAATTCCGGTTATCGTGAAGGCCGACACCGTTCGACACGAAATAGGCTACGGTAAGTATAACTAATCGCCTTGTCTTGTCTTTTATTAAAACATGTAGCATATATATAGCTTTATATTTCAGGCTAAAGAAATGCGCCATCGTTCCTGAAGTATCGAAGCATTTTTCATGACTTTTATTGTTACTAAATAATTACGGCTCGCGTTACGAATACAACCGTTATCAAAGTGGTCGCACATATTTAAATTTAAGACTTATATGGTTTTCTAATGGATGTCGTTGTCAGAACTGGTCTAAATTAAAATGGGACCAAACGGGAAGCATTAGCTTTCAAATAAAAATTATCCAAATCACCCAGTCGAAAGTTATGAGGTAACAAACGTAAAAAAAAAAACAGTCGAATTGAGAACCTTCTTTTTTTGAAGTCGGTTAACAATCCATGTAGCGGAGTTGACGTCATCAAAAATTTTCAATAAACATTAAATAAAACATTTTCGTATAATTGATTGAGCAGTTTCATAAGTTACATTGTTGTATTAAATTATATACATACTTACTGATTGTTTTGATCGTTTCAAGCCAGTTTGACATACTCGTAACATGTTATTATAAAAGAGAGATATGTAAATCGTTACGTGTTTGTTTATCTAGCACAGGAGGGTGTTATTATATTATGGTATTTAAGCATGTTATGTTTTAAAAATTAACATAATAATATATATTATATATTATTATGTACTATAATATATTAATATTTGTATGTATTCCACTCCTGATTTTTTTGTTTCCTATTTTAATCCAAGCAACGTCTTCGGTCTTGTTGTGCATAATATAGGTATATCTACTATGTTCTGATATTTTTTACGTTGGTAAGACTATTTATGCACTGTTAAGGTGACACTGTTATTCAACACCACTAAATTCTTTATTAGGGGTGACAATCTCAAGGTTAGAATCGAAGTCGGAGCACGTATAATAGTATAATATCCAATACATGCTGATGTTTTCCGCATTTTAATAGGCATAATACAATGCTACATTTTGAGCGGATAACTTTATTTGTTGAAAAGGGCCGATTCTGCGCTATTGCGATAATATATCTACTATGTTATAATGGGTAAGTAAAAATATAGTACTTCATCAAACAAACATGCAGAAAAAACTTTATTTTTGATAAATATTTTCTAATACTTTAAGCTGACCTTAAAAAGCGATGCAACGCAAAGCCACGACTCAAACTCGGTCCTTGATATAGTTTCGTATCGATCGAGTTGAAACCTTGGCTTAAATAAATGCACTTGAAGATATAGACATTGAAGATACCTGTATAATATTCGTACTAACTTAAAAGTATATTGTATATTATAAATTACATTAAAATTTATTATATTACAATTTAGAACTTAGACGATGCGTCAAAGAATTTTTTGGAAAGACTTAAGTTATATCATCATTGTAGTCCACCGATGCAACCTCAATAACTGTAGTAACTTAATATAATAATACTTTTAGGGGTGAATCTTGCACATAAGTTAACAATAATAATAACATTCTTTATTTCAGGCATTTTCGCCAGTAAATTTTTATTGTTATAATAATGAAAACAAGAGGTAAAACAGGCCCTACGTGTGATCCTTGAGGCACTCCAGATGGTACAATTTATATGTCGATTTGGACCTACTCATGTTGAAGTTACGAGTACCTACCTATATAGTTTAATCTTCAAACCTGTCTTTTATATGCTAAGGAAAGGCCGATATTCCTTTATTCATGTAGGTATGTACTGAAATTGCATATACCATTTTTGGGGGCTAAAAGCTATAGGTACGCTTTCGATTCCCTAACTCATATGGTAATAAATTTTTTTCTGAATCAGGTAATTCAGAAAAAAAATTAACAATTAGTTCTTGGTGCGAAGTAATCGTTCTCTTCTATCAGCACATTCAAATTTCTAGCAGCAAATACTGCCACGTCCCGGAGTGACGACTATCGTAAGTAATATGTTTTTAAGAATAAGATAATATCTTTCAGTTTTTTGTTAATTTTAACGATTACGTTATTCATTATCTACGTGCATGTACTAGAATTATAGTTTTCACACGTAGCGTCGGAATCGTCGATATAACAAAATCGAGATAACAAAATCGTATCGGGAAATTGTATGTTTTGAAAACACGGAGCGGAGACGTGAGTTTTTAGCTTTTTTGCTCAAAGCACGAAGGCCGGTGGTTCTCACACTTCCGTGATTTGAGAACCTCCCGTCACACTCGAAACACAATAAGAACGGTTATAAGGTTCTTTAAATTAGCCTTAAGAGTATTTTGAATCTCAAATAGATATATTATATTCTCATAATTGTAAAAACACTGTTTTGAAAGAACTGAAATAAAGATATTAAATACTAGCTGATGCCAGCGACTTCGTTCGTAGCCTATGTGTTATTCTGATGTTTAAGCTATATTACTGTAAAGTTTCATTAAAGTCCATTCAGTAGTTTTTACGTGAAATAGTAACAAACACCCATCCATACAAACTCGCGTTTATAATGTTTAGTAGGATGTACTTAAATCATTATGTAAATTTTAGTATGAAACTAAATATTGATTTATGTTTAGTTTATAATGTGTAACGTGAGCTGTTATTGCCAAAAAAATCGACTTCAATGGTTTTCTCACGGATGCCATTTTCACAATACTTAAACCAAATTGAAATGGGACCACATTGAAACACCAGCTTTCAAACAAATAAAACCGTATTAAAAAAGAACCATCTAAATAGTTTCACCCAGTAAGTTCTGATGAAAAAAACACAAAAAAAAATATGCTTTTTTGAAGTTGGTTAAAAATATTTTTTACTAGCAATTTCGATATTATGCCTACGAGATGTTTTAAATATATATTTCAATATTTTAATTTTTTTCTACACGTACCTAAAAAGTAGTTAGTATGTATAGTATAGAAAGATGTACGTGATCAATCAGGTAACAAACAAAACTTATCAATCCTAAGAACTAATAATGTCTTCATATTTATAATTATTCCTAAATTATTAATATGATTACCTTGTAAACTTTAACTTGCAGTCGCTTGCTATAAATATTTTTAAATACAAATACACCTCACAGGTAACTAAGTATTATTTAATCAGTGCCCTGTGCTCAAAAGCCAGGGCCCAATAGTTTAATTATCTTTGCTGTTACCTGTTGGATCGGAATGATCGGATGCAAGAGTCAAGACTTACTTCGAATAAAGCTGTTCACATAATTTCAATCGAACTTCACTTGTAAGTTCGTTTAGATTTTAAATTATAAGCTTGTTTATTCAAGCTACAGTACAGTGGAAGCCTTACGATGTATGAGTAATTATGGTGACGATTCCACGGCGTTTTAAAGTTAATTAACTAGAAATTACTACCCACACTCTTCGTTGCATCACCGGACTGGAAGTGGTTCGGTTACGCAACTGAAATATTGCTTCGAAAATGCACTCTACAATATTTTGCGTCATGTTTGTAGGTTGTGCACGTGTTGTTCAATGTTTTCCTCTTTTTTTTACTTTTTTTCGACCGCCGTGAGTGAGAGTTATGTTTGAATCGCGTTTCATTAAATTATGAAAAACATGGGCTGCCTTAGCCATTCGCCATGGTCATAAATACTCTATTAGTTTAGAATTATCATTGTACTCATGTATATTTTTTTATGGGTCTAGTTGCCTACAATAAAGGATTAAATAAAAAAATAAAAAATACACCAATTTATGGTCACGTGCTTATATAGGTTTAGCTCGTACGTAGAGTCTAGGTGGATTTTCTTTTGGAAAATGATCTATACCTACCTAACCTACCTATTGGTAACGCATTAATAAAATGGGTAATTGTCACGGATTGCATGTTTTATTGAAATGGCACGTTTAATTACACTTTCGTTGTAATTTCTTGCAGTATGCATTGATGTAATTTAGGTCGGTATATTTAATTATAATTTATCGAAAAGATGCTTGTAAATATAGGTATGCGGTATAGACCGTGTTATCGTTTGTATCTCTTATCATAAATTTTTTTTCATCGTAAAATAGAACTAAATTTTTATACGAAACAAAAAAATATTTATCAATATTAAGCCTATTTAAAAACTTCCATTTAAAAATCAAAGGTATAATATCTACCTATATTATGTCGATATGGTTAAATCGTTTGATCAATCCCTTTTTATTTCATTTCAAGCTTTCTGCAAACAAGAATGTAAAGGAGATAGCAACACCTTTTTTAAGCTTTCGTTACGCTCTTACACATTTTCTTTCTCTTTCTGGTTGGTAGATAAGTAATAGCTTTGTCTCTTTTTGTTTACGTCCATGAAATGGTGATTCCACAGTATATGTAAAAAAATACTATGCTCAAACACAACAACCGTTAAGAATTGAACTCATATAAAAAAAATCGAAACAATTGTTATGAAATTAATAAGACACAGATATGCACAGTAAATATGAATTAACGCCAAATAAGAGCGCTGTTAATATCTTTGTATTGATTTATCTGAAAACTTTGCTTTGCTGTCTGGCCTCGTAAATCGTATCGTAGAGGGGGAAGCGCCTCGCACGTCGCACGGTTTCTATTTTGCGTTTCTCGAATTCAGTTACTTTACCGCGCTGAGTGGGGGATCTCATTCGCGCGAGCATTTTTTTAACTTTATTAATTAGTGATTTTAGTGAATTTTTTAGACAAACGGACCATTTATAAATAGATAGTGGTAGTGAAACGTTACGAAATAATACCGAACCGTGTGAAGTGACAAATGGACTGTACCTTCAGTGTAGTGAAATTTTTGTACGGAACATAATCCTGGATTTTTTGTGATTGACTCTGTGCTTGTGAACGCCTGATGGATTTGTAATTTTTGGATTAAAAGGAATTTTTATAATAAAATTTTGACGTTTCAACGGTGCGAAAGTAGATGCGAGTGGTTTTAACCGACCACTTTCGAACGTGAGGACGCGTAGACGTCCTCGCCAGGCAAGTTGGCTTTTCGATTCGGTCGGGTAGTGCCGTGCTCCGGGGCGCCACCTATAGTGTCAGAGTTGGGATGAATTTACCGCGAGTAACTGCAAATTTAGTATTCTTATGAAGTGTATTACGTGTCTTGTTTACTTTCGCTAAAATCGAGGCTACAATAATTAATAGTGAACAGTAATTAGCCGTGGCAGGCGGTGCGTCGGGCCGGCGCGCGGCGGTGAAGTGTTTGCTTCATGATATTGATGAGGGTCTAAGCCATGGCTACATCGGAGATGAATGTGCCAGATAAAAAGCCTGAACACGAGTCGGGATATTACGAGGGTAGCGACCAGGAGGGCAGCATGGAGTGCGGGTGTCCGTCGCCGATCAGTTCTCGGAACTCGTCGCACTCCGCCAAGCTGAAGCGCAAGCAAAGTTCCAACAAGCACAAGAAGGTGCCTACTAAGAAGGCGAGGACTGAGCCACGAGTGAACGGGCGTAGTGGAGTGCGTAGTAAGGACAAGAGTGTAGAAATTGTGGAGTGTTCCAATGTGAGTGCTAAGAAAGTCGAGGAAGTAGTGCCAGTCGCCGGGCCTAGTTCCAAGCGGAGTAGTTCCGTGGAGCTGATCGGGGGCACGGTCCCGGCGCCTGCGAGGGACTCGATAGACTGGAATCTCGTGGATGCTAGTAAAATTAGGAAAAGATGCAAAGGTTAGTTCTAATTTTTCACTTTTATTATTCAAACAACAAAAACAAAACAAAATACCTAAAAGCAATGACCATGCTGGATGATATCCCAACATGGGATAAACAGTAGCATTGTTCTTTTAAAAAAAACAATATCGACCCATCCTATGTACCTACGTTTTTGCTTTTATATTTTTTTGGTTTTCTTCGAAAGAAGCATCCTCTTAAATATAACATGATTACAGCTATTTCTAATTCTATACAAGCAACGCAGTGGGCAGTTTTAGTGTATACAATACTAGCTGTGGCCCACGATTTTAACCCGCGTTAAGAATTGTAATGTAATGTTTGATAGCCTATAACCTTCCTCATAAATGTAGTTATCATACACAAAAAGAATTTTTCAAATCCAACTTGTACGTCCAGAGATTAGTACGTTCAAACAAACAAACAAACAAACTATTCAGCTTTATATATTGGTAAATAAATTAGATAAAAAAATCCAATCTAACATGAACTTTGATAAAACTAAAACTAAAAGTTTGATGTAGGCACAATATCAATATAAGTAATGGTATAAACTGGGGCTAATTACCTACTTCTTTATCTATTAAGGAAGCTAAATTATCTTAACAAGATACTGCTTGTAATATAATGGATTTTGTTTTTTGCAAATATCTTTACATATTACTTTAAAAAGCAGTTTTTTATATTTACTGGCTTATGCTCACGACTTTGTCTGTGTGGATTTCATATATTATTGGACCATTAATTGTCACCCCTTTAGGTGTGGAATTTTGGAAAACACTGAAATAATGTAACTAATTTTTTTTACCATAATGCTAGGTAAATTCAATTCAGGTCAAACAAAATTTCATGGAAATATGTTCAAGAAATGAAAAGGGGGTTTTAGCCCTCTGGGTGGTTGAATTTTGGAAAATCCTTAGTGGATTCTTACTTCATAATAAGAATATGTGTTAAATTTCAAGTTTCTAGCCCTGGGCCCTAAGGTCCTGTGTGCTGATACATCAATCACTTTTGCTTGATAAACCTATACACAGATATATTTACATTTTATTGTAAGTTTACTATAGGTTGACTTAATGCCTAGTGATATTCTCTACCCGTCAACATTTAGTGGCTAGAAAATTGTGGTAGGCCTAAAGAAAACTATAATAAGTGATAGGTTATAAAATTATAATAAACAAAAAATTATATATATGAAGTTGCATAAAAGATACACAGGTAAATAATACTTATTACCTCTACATTTAACAAGATAAAATAGTGCACCTATTAACAACATTGGAGGTTGGGCATAGCCCTAAAATTTATTTATTCATATTTTCCTCATATGATCTGTGCATGCATAAAAATTGATATGGCAACAGTGATTATTATCTTTCCGTGTATGTTAGCAGGAAGTTTGTTTGGCAATAGTTTATTATATTAAGTACTAGTATAATTTTTTTCAGTTACAAACTCATTTGTGGATTTCCAATAACTACATTTCTTATATTACTATGATGAATGATAAGTACTAGTATAATTTGTTTCAGTTACAAACTCATTTGTGGATCTCCAATTACTACATTTCTCTATTACTATGATGAATGACATAGTTTTAATGAATAACAGCGTCGTTGCGCGTGCAATACTGCGGAAAAGCAGTTTGTAAATACCGCGTATGTACATTTTTAGAATTTTACAGGAGGAAGAAAAAACTTAATAATTTAGTCATTTCTAATCAAATCACCGACTGAATTTTATAGCAGTTCCTTTGCTACTTATTTTATAGAAATTCAACGTAAATCTATTAAGAACACGTTTAGATTTCGTGTAAAGTGACTTTCGCGGTTTTGTATTAGAGAAATA
>DWQK01002261.1:0-13522 GCA_018231225.1 Noctuana stator | reverse complement strand
AACCATCCCCTGATCCCATTATGGAGAAGATCGCTGAGGAAGCTACCGAAAAGTATGATAACTATTTTCTATAGCCATTTTTTATCAAGCTATAAATTAAACCATTTAATTTGGACCTAAATTAAACAATTAGGTGACTAATTATGTTTATTAAGAACCAGACTTTATACTGTATAGACGAAAACAACAATGTAAAGAAAGTTTAAATAGATACAACAATAACAGACACTCATCATTATTATTATGAAGAACCTCAAAAATATGACCAATAAAAGAAACTATAATAATTATTTATATTTCTAAAATACTAACATAATGTACAGTATAGTTACTTTCTGACGATTACATAATTCCTTGCACATTTCTTAGTCTTCTATGTATTAGTTAGGTATTAAATTTTTTTTTAAATACTCATAAAATCAGTTAGGTATTTCATAATAAAACTGACCTGTACAAGAATGCTAATACTCCATGTTATTGCTAATGTTTGATAGTTTATCATTGGTTTAATAGTAAGTTAAATAACTTGTGTAAATACAAATAATTTCAGATTTTTCTCTCAAGAGATGGTACTACCTAGTCCACTGGAGTCATCCAAGAAAGTGAAGCCTTTGCTTCAGACTTCCATTGATACTAGTATCCAGATAAGTAGCATACTCAAAGAAACTATTATAACAAAAGATGGTAAGTTCATATTATTATAAGCTGCCCTATCTTTCTGTCTTTCAGAATTTTCAAAGAAATTGTGTTTCTAATAACTTATGACATTTCTATAGTCTGATTTATAATCAATATACAGTACTCTTTTACTACATAAACATTCATTTGAAAGGCTCCATAAAGTTGGCATTTGTAAATAATAAATAAAATATTTTATAGCATTAATATTGTGTTAATCACCTATTATTAATTCCCCTACATACCCAATTCTGAAATCCACATGCACTCAGGCGCAGGCTCAATTAATTAAATGTAATCATCAAAAAAAGGAAACTATGTTTAATATGTATTTATAAGTATTCTTATTCATTTTTTAATCGATCCAGTTTTGATTTCGGATATCAATTTGCATAAGATTAGTACTATAAATCTAGAAGATAAATCTTATTATCACATCAAATTTTACAATTATCTTTTATTATGAAACTAATATCATGTTAATGTTGTAACTAAAATGTAGTGTTTGGTAATAAGTTTCAGCTCAAACAGTTTTAACACTGCCACCAATTCTACCTCCGGAAGTTGAAAGAGTTTTAGAGCCTTTTTGCACGTACACTCAGGTATTTAATAAAATACAGATTAAATTATTATAAACTAACATACTTTTTAAATAAGAAACTATTTATTTAATTATGTATCTGTAACTATAATGCTTTTAATGGCAATGAGCTATGACTTAGCTGTATATTATCTATACTATTAATATAAAGCTGAATAGTTTGTTTGTTTGTTAACGCGCTAATCTCAGGAGCTACTGGACCGATTTTAAAAATTCCTTTTGTATATGATAGCTACATTTAGGCTATCAAGCATTACGTTACAAATCTTAATGTGGGTGAAACCGCGTGGCGTGGCTAGTAATGAATAAATTTATATTTGTGTTACAAAATTAATACACTGATAACTTAGAAAAAATCAGATTAACCATAGTAAATACATTATAATAATGTCTTGAATCTCTATTCGAAAATAGTGTAATTAATGGCAGGTTTTTTAAATTCCAGGATCAAAATATTTTATTAGATGAATATGAAATAACAGCTAATGGATCTCTGAGGCGAAAGTTATTCTTTGAAGAGCATAGTGACATGGAACATTATGATTCTGAACAGACTGATGAAGAGTCACATATAGAACCGCGTCCGCCTTCGAGATACGAATCTCACACTCCTGTGATATTCAGTCCAGACCTAGTAAGTATTATCTACATAGGGATGGATAATATCTGTACACAGTTAATTTATAACGACTGCCGCTGATAGTGCACATAAAATTTAGCCCCTGGTTACCTTTCGCTTCTTGGCATGCTCTATTTAATTTTCTTGACCGTTCACGTTTAATATACACACTGCTAAGTTATGCATCTTTATGCTAAAAGTTAATTTATATATTTTCAGAGTCGCGATCTAGTTAACAAGGGTATGAAGCGGACGTTTGGTACACCTCTGAGGAAGGGTTATGCTGGTCCAAGCAAACCATGCTACAGGAACAAGATTCTCGATGTAGTGGACTATGTTGAGCCTTGCTTCAGTCCGATAGAGTTTCGAACGCCGAAGCGAAAGGACCCGGAATCGGCAACTTCGTCTTCCCTTGCTTCTGTGTCCATTTCTCCGGTCACTAAAGCAACGTCCAGCGATGAAGAGGTATCTGTAAATTTATATATTAAACTATTAAATTATCCTTTTAACCCTTTTTTATGTCTCAATGCTCGGAATGGGTCTCTCCCCACAACCGGGAAAGGTCTGGATGTTTAATTTTTTTTTTATTAAAGTACCAATTCCAACAATGACAAATCAATCATCTCATGATTGAGTTGTAATTGTCTGGTATATTGGAAAATTCTTTGATAAATATTGTAGTAGATCAAATACTTTTGTAATATTATGCTATTCCAGTTATAAAGATAATATGTAGGTAATATTTAGGTAACCAAGAGTTTCAAATAGTTACCATAAATTACATTTATTATTACTTAATTGTACTGTATGGTTCATTGGGTGTACACGAATACCTTATAATAAATAGAAAAATAGGTATTTTTGAATTATAATATAAAAGAAACATGCTTCAAATAACATACTTCTTCACAGAAAAATAACTTTACATCGCCCGAATCTGACGCCATGGCTTCGTGTCTTGGCTGTATCGCTTCTGAGTCTGAGACTATAAGCAAAGGAATCTGTCGTTGCAAAACCACTCCAAATAAATTGCTGCTGAAGAGGAGCACGTCGTTAAAAAGTTCGCCGTACAAGAATAGGCGTGGCTCGGGCTCCCTGTCAGAGAAGCGCAGTCTCAGTATGTCTAGCTTAAACAGGAGTCGGTCAGTGCAGAAACTGGACTTCAGTATGGATATGAGTGTTGATGATTCATTTCACAGTAACACACATGGTAAGATTTTTTTTATATCCTGTTGTCTGCTTTGTATAAGTTACTATAGCATGTCTGTGGACATTACCGTTCGACTCGAAGTAAAAATGTTTTTCATATTCAAATGTTAATGAAGGGCTGTATGCGAAGCGTATGTCATAATTGGACAAAGATTTAAGAAACATTGCAACCTCTTAACTTTTCTTATTAATTGTTCTACATACAGAGAGATATATATCAATATCATATTTTTATAAAGACGAAAATAAGCCAGTACTAAATGTTTCAGTAAGATGTACACTTGCTCACAATATTATGTATTAATACTATAAGAGTTTATATGATTTTATTTCAGCTGATTCACAAAGCAGCACATCACAGCAGAAGGGTACATCTTGGTCTATAGTAGAGGACACTAGCATTCAGCATTTAGTTAAGGTTCAATCTCTAAGGGAGATATCTAGGGAAATACAGTCTTCCACTGAAATTCGTCATATAAATTTGTTAGATGATACTCCGATTAAGGGGAACCGCAAAATAAATATACTTTCCCATGAGATTAGTAAAATACGTGCACCGGTGACAGTCAGTCCAGTGCACATGTCTCTGGACAGTAGCTTAGATAATTTCGAGAACCCACTATGTATGGAAGATAAGAAGATAGATTTTAGCAAAGTTGATCTCAATTTTTTGACTGAATTGTCACCTCAATATAACTTTAATACTAACAGTACCAAATATACAAGTGATATCACTACGAGCTTCAAGAGAGTTGACAGTGGCTTTAATGAGAACACGTTCTACGCCAACGCTTCTAGTTACTATGAGAGTGCCATAAAACCGTCAGAATTGACAGTGACTAAGTCGAACACAAGTAACAATAAGACTGCTTTAAAAGAAATATCAAACATTAACTGGATGAGAGTCGACAGTGGGTTCAAGGATGAAACCACTGGAGATAGCATGCAGTTTTATCCTACAAGTGAAAGTACTGAAAGGAAATTTACTGGATTCCATTTTTCTGAGGCTAAATTGATTGACAAGGAAAATGTGCCCTCGGACGACTTGGAGACATTTTTACAGTCTGGAAATAAAAATGAAGGCATGTCCATGTCCGACATTTTTACCGACGATTTGACTTTCAACTGCAATTTCTCTTCCACTCCGTCTAAAAATAAGTCACGCAAGTTTAATCAATGACGGTTCATTTATTATAGTATTAATAATTTTTCTCAGGACTTAGAGTTTTTTTATAGGCTTATGAATTTTATAGACATTTAAATATTTTCGGGACGCATTTTATTGCTAGTTTTTATTGACGTTGGCTCCATTATTGTGGATTAATTTTATAGTGTGGACATCTATATTTGAAATTGAAGCAACTGTGTAATATATTTTTGCAAATGAATTGTTTTGAGATTGTGTTTTTACTTCACCACCGATAACATTATAATAAAGTGCTAAGACTGAAAAGATATATTTTTGAATGATTTTACAGTAAATTTAGACAATAATGTTCTCCAGCCTATGTATAACATAGGTTAACCCTATATGTGTGTGTGTGTACCTTTACCCCCTTATCTCGGTTAGTTGATTTCTACTTAAATAATTTTAAAAAGCACAAAAAGTGATTAAGCTTTTCTCTGTCTATCCAATTTAAATACTATTTAGAATGCAGTAAAATTATATTCCATTTTTTAATTTTTATATCGAATGATTATACTTAGAGGGTTTAAGAAAACGTCGTAAAAAAATTATAGCAATATTTTTGGTAATTTGCTGGTTAATTAAAATATCGGCATGTTTCAAAGCTTCTGATAAGTTGTTTTCAAGTTGTAATTAGATACGCGGCGAAACAGTTCGTTAATTAAACCCCAGTCGA
The DNA here is from genome assembly GCA_018231225.1 of Noctuana stator. Lineage (NCBI taxonomy): Eukaryota > Metazoa > Arthropoda > Insecta > Lepidoptera > Hesperiidae > Noctuana > Noctuana stator. The sequence goes on along the minus strand of DWQK01002261.1, from coordinate 8,553 downwards.
TTTATCAAGCCACAGTTACAAAGTCCACGATATTGTTTACATCGAGTACGTATTGAATGTCACTGTATCTTCTATTATCTCCCTAATTGAATTACATGGATTCCTTCTAAAAATAAGTGTCATGTTATGAATTGCACCCATTATAAGTTTTGTGCGCTTCATGCGCCTGATATGAATTATATCATAACACCATGTGAAACTATGTCTTTATTATTAGTTTCCCAGGTGGTCAATGGATCTAATGGTATCTTATGTTTGAGTCATATTTCGCATAAATATAATAAATTAGTAAGCCTGTGGTGATATTATACTCTGAATTTTTTGCTCTGAAATTAATATCTTTTGTTTTCTTAAAAGCTTAAGCAAACATGTTAGAGAAAGAGAGCAAGAAAGCAGGTCTAGTATATTCTTACTTTTACTCCTTATCGTTGCTATAATAAAGAAGAACTAGGTATAAATTAGCATAATATTTCTAATATTTTCACATATATGTACGAGTATGTTGTTAATCTATATGAACTGCATTTTTTCTTATATTCAGGTGTAAATTAGTATAAAAAATCGCTTATAAAAAGTAGCTAAAAATTTGTAAATTATCTTTCAAAGCCGTCGCCTTTTGACCTGCGTGAATCGAGTATTTTTTAATTATTATCCTTTAAAATAAACTAAATTTTATCGCGGTTGCCAACGGACGAAGATAAAACGGTATGTAGATATAATTATATTTTAACAAATTTTATCAAACTTTTTCATTTACTAGAGACAGTTAAACGAGTGGACAGTTTAGTTGCGTAAATGCATCATACTCCGGTATTATTTTTAAATGTAATGTAATTAATATTTTATACAAATAAAATAATCATATTTATATTTGTAAATAAGTATTCATGTTTAAAAATATCAAGTACCAGAAAAACCGTTAAAAACAATCTGTGATATGATATAGATTAATAAAAATAAGAGGGTACTCGGTTAAAAACACCGGTGTTTTGTTATCGAGATAGTATCGTGTCGGTCTTTTAGTTTTCGCAATCGAGTAGACTGTACGTGCGTCAATCATATTTAACAAATAAACTCGGATTGATAACGTCGTAACCCCTGTTATCGGTATCCCGGAACGTCTGCGAACTAGCAATGCGGATCTATTAAGTAATTAAATGTACCAACGGAGGTTGTGTTCAGTGCATTTATGAGCCCGTATATAAACACCGGGTTCGGATCATACTGTTATTGTCAACTGGACAATTAGCAAGTACGGTACTGTGCTGTGTCGTGCTGTTAATCGCTGATCGTATTTCATTACGCTGAAACAGAGTAGATAAAGATTATCGATTAGTGAATTATACACTCGAATTTTTGTTTTTTACTTGCATACTCGCGAAAGGTGGTCGTGTTGACAATGTACAATAAAACGAGTGCGACACTGATGCTGCAGACTATAATGGTCTTGATGGAAAAACAGAATTCCACGGGCGTTACGAATTTCCCAAGCTCTTTTCCTGGTGAGTTCAGTTTCTCTATGTAATTAGCTTATATATTTATAATTTGTATTTTTAGTGAATTCAGATTTAAGGATAATTACATTGTATTTCATTTATTTTAGTGTTTCTCAAATTTTGTTTTTGTTATAAGAGGATGCGGAGATTGAGCGCTGCTACGGTGTGTACGGTTGTTTTTCGAAGGCGTACCCGTGGACTGAGAACCGACCTGACAATTATTTCCCTGTATCTCCGGAGACACTTGCAGTGCGGTGAGTACATCTTGAGTATATAATATGAGTATAATATCATATATATTTTTCAATACTACCTTAATTAATGTGACTCCGCCGACAACGCCTCCACGTATATCCTCGGATAGGACTTGTCTCCTATTTGATGTTGTCCACGGGTTGCAGTGACTACTTAATGCTGCCTAACCTACTATGCAAGGATACTGTGGATTTTAGGCGTAGAGAGTTTATTTGCGTTTCATGAATTTAATTAAGTTATGGTAATGTTTATTCAAAAATTGCACTTTTAAATCATTTTCTAAAAATTTACTCTAAGAAGCCACATTATAAAAATATGTAAAAAATTTAAATAGGCCAGTGTTCGATCTATATGGATCGAAAAATCATTTTATCGAACTATCGGAAATATTCAGTCTAAATTAAAATAATATTAGTGTACTTACCTACTATAGACGAAAGTTATTATCTGGGGTTAAGAGTTCTTAGTCCCCAAGTATATACCTAAGTATATATCTCTTATACTTTATACGGATTATCCAATATTCGGACATACGTAAGTATTTTATTATTGTGGGTAGGTAGGTTAAGGTTTACTGCGAAATTACCATATTAAGATAAAGTTGTTTATCCTCATTGCCTGCGCAAGCTAGTTAATAAAAAAGGTGTGCACTTAATTGCAATGTTTTCAGTTTACAATAAATAGTAAACAAATATTAGATAAGGGTAAAATTCAAAGTTTGTCAATCTAGAAAATTTCGGGAATGTACCTAGGTATATTTAAAATTGACGTCTCATAAAATATGAATTATTTTCTATCTATAAACAATAATAGTAGATTTAGGTAGGTACTATTTGATTTTGTTACTATTTTAGTATCTGCTAGTTAGTAGATATAGATACCAAACTATTTACTTATGTGATTTTTTTATTTAATAAATTGCTATAAAATCTGGCCTTTAATACCTGTAGATACTTATTAGTTTTGAAGCAGTTGGATTAACATGTAGGTATTTACTTACTTATTAATTTCGAAGTATAGATATAGGGTTATTGCGTTTTGCGAATTACGACAAAAAAAACGTCAAATGCACTAAAGATATTATGTAATTAAAATTGAGTCTGTTAAAGTTGTACAGATAGATCGTATTTTAATACATAGGTTCATTCTAAATTTTGAGTAGGTAGCTATGTGTCGTGGGTGCTATGGACACAAAAACACACCAGTCCCAGTCCAAGAACAAATTCATCATTTAAATTTCTGCCCCGTCTGGAATCGAACCCAGGGCCCATCAAATGGTGGACGGGCATGATCTATAAATAAACTTCCCCAAACGATTGCACCGTCTTAATTTATTGGTCTGTACTGTCTCAGCATGTAGATTGATAACGAGCGGGGGCTCGTCCGTGACATCGATCCATCATTACCGAAGACATAACAAATATTTACGTCCCATTATTGCATTCATGACGTTACTATCTACCTACTCAACGTTGTGATAAACGCGTTTCATATTTCTGTTGCAATGTGTGCCTTATCAACAAGTCGTAGATATCAAATTAGGGTCTAATGACCTTTGAACTAACCCCAAAGGGTGTGTGGGTGTGCGCGTATGTACCTACCGAAAGATTGTACTAAAAGCTTTTCGTCTCGTCATCAAATAAACTAGATATAAGTATCATAACTTCTATAAGTATTATAGATATTTAATCTTAATGTTTACTTGTAAACAACATACCTAATTACCTATTGAGTTTGCTGTTGTAAAATGTTATCTTGTCCACTATGAACTCTAATGATCAATTAAGAATTCCAGATATTAGGTATATAATTGTATACTAGCTTTTGCCCGCGGCGGTGTCCCATACAAAGTAATCCTCCACCTCACTCCTTTTCACTTGGAAAAATCCTTTCTTATCGGGTACATACGTCATACGAAGAACACTCCCTCCAAGTTTTAACTCTCTATGATCAGCGGTTTAGGTTGTGCGTTGCTCCGTCATTCAGGACAAAAGATTTTAGATGTAAATATTACAAAAAGTATCGTAACTCGTAAGTTAGTTGTGCAGAAATTAATAGGTATTAAACACTATTATCTTTATTGGTTACAGATACGCAGTTTTCACAAGACGAAATAGAAGAATACCAGTGATGTTGCATGCGGATGATTCGAATAAAATACGGAATGCTAATCTAGATTCGAAGGGACCTTTTTATTTTATATCACATGGATTCTTAGAAGGCGGTCATAAAGTTTGGGTAAGTTTTTATATTATACCTATAGGGGCCCAAATCTGCTATTAATCAGTGGTTGATTGTGACAGTTTCGGTAATCTATTAATTTAAAGCTATAGTCAATTCGTTTTCCGATGATATGACGTATCGTGTTAGAATTTAGTAATCTGGTACATAAATGATGAACTTATTGCGACTAATTAATCTTTATAAATAGTGCTAAATAAACATTTGTGTAAATAATTGTTTAAAATTAGTTACTTATAGTTTTTTGTTTGATAATCGCGAACATAATAATACATTGAGAAGTTTGTGGCGGATTAGTAATTGTATAGTAGAATTGGAGCCACGTGGTGGAGTATGCTTTAGGCCTTCCCCGTTTGCGAGAAGAGACCAAGCAGTGGGCTTTAAAAATAGTTGCTGGCAATCTAATTCACGAGAGTCCTTAAAGTTTTTGTATTACATTTCACTACTTTTCAGATTCAAAACATGGCTGAAGCTATCCTCAATTTAGAGGGTAATTCTGCAGCAACGGTAACAGTGATCGACTGGCGACGAGGCGCGCAACCGCCGTATGGTCAAGCCGTCGCCAACATCAGGCTAGTGGGAGCCATGACAGCGCACCTCGTTCATAGTATTTATGTGAGTACGTATTCGTGGCTGAATCAGCCCTCAAAAAACATTCTTTTGTAATTACTACAGTAAGGGTCAATCCATTATGTCACTCTTTAATTGGTGGAGAGGGAAGTCAAGAAAATTGTGACAAAAAGGAGGATAAGTTAAAAATTTCGTGACGTCACATTTTGTCAAAATTTCTGAAATTTTTGATTTATTGATGATAGTAAGAAATGACTAAATGGAATTATATTTAGAAATTTTAAAGGTCTTAAAAATATTGTTGAGTCCTATGACGAAATAATGAAAATAAATTCCTTTTTTACAGGAAATACTTGGATTGTCGAATTTAAACAACTTTCATTACATTGGCCATTCCTTGGGTGCACATTTGGGAGGTTACTGCGGTCACGCCCTGCAAAAGGTATGTTTCTATAAATTAACAATCATTGTTTACTAAAAAACCTATATTCACATTTCTATACAAATACTTAAAACTACTTAAAAGTGTCATAGGTATAGCCACAGTATAACACAGTGTAATTAGAATCGCACACTGTGTGAATCTTATATTATTTGAACTTTATTTTATTGTGTCTTTATTTTATTACATTGTCGTTGTTAAATTTTAGTATGTATAAATTTCTTTGCAGAAATATAATTTGAAGCTAGGAAGAATAACTGGCTTGGACCCCGCGGCGCCATACTTCAGCAACACGGTGACATTGGTTCGCCTCGATCGCTCTGATGCTGACTTTGTAGATATCATTCACAGCAATGCAATGCCGTTGTACTTATCTGGTATGTGTAATTAGATATTTATTTGAATTATATCTGCTTTTACGTTTTAAGCATATTTCTTTTGCTTGTGCTTTAGTGTAAAAATTAACTGGACAATTTATTCATAGACTCTAAAGTTTAATAATTTTAATTTTATAAATCATTAAAATCAATAAGTTTTCCAGTAAGTATTGCAAGTTGTAGCTAAAGAAAATTTATCATTGTCAGTAACTCTTCCTAAGAATGTGAACTTTTCACCTAATTTTTAAACAGTTCCATAAAAAAATTCTAATTTTTAAAACCTTAATAATTTTTTCAGGCTTCGGTATATCAGAACCGATAGGGCACGTGGATTTCTTTCCTAATGGCGGGTCTGTGCAGCCTGGGTGTAAAAGTGACGGCTCGCAGTACGTGAGCGGCGGCGGCGACATGTACCAGCAAGTCGTGAGATACGTCAGCTGTAACCACGAGAGGAGCTACGAGTTCTTCACTGAGAGCGTCGCGCCTTCGTGCCCGTTCATTGCGATCCAGTGCAGCTCCCATGAGGTAAATTAATTAATTTAATTAATCCTTTGTGGTTTGATAGTCAACAAATTCTTTAAGCAATATTCCAACTTTTGTGTAACCGCAATAATGTAATGCAAAGATCGGTTACAGACTTTTCAATAACCGCTTATTTGAATACAGTCTGGTGTCATGAATGTTGTATTTTTAATTATTATTTATCTTATCTATTTTATCTATAAACGTTTATATTAGAAATTATAGATGAGGTAGACCCAACATTAACAATTTTAATTAGGTTCTATTCAGTTAGTTTTAATTAACTAATAAACAAAGTTTTCTTTTGCAGGCATTTCTAGCAGGCAACTGTACAACGTGTGATAACAAACATTTATGTATTCCAATGGGTTACCATTCACATAAAGCATACAAGCGATTAAAGGGCCACATTGATACAAACACAAATATTGCTTTATACTCGATGACAGGAAGCAGTAAGCCTTTTTGCAGTAAGTTAAAAATGTTTTTTTATTTATAGCTGGGCTCATTAAAGCCGACTATGGACATCTTTAATTAAGTTATTGTTATTAAGGACCACAAAATTAAGTCAATAACATATGGCTTAGTGTACTTTACATGCCATTGAATTCAGAAACGTCGTGGGATTTCCTCAAATCAAAAATACGTTGTAAGTAAATAAAAATACGCACACAGTTTCGATAATGTTATAGTGCATGAAGGACAGTACTGGGGCGGGTAAAAGGCAACCAATTGGCACCAAAAATTGGCAACAATAAAATAGTGCCTACTTTGTATATTTAGTCTGATTTCTTTTTTTATTACAGGAGTACATTATGAGGTGACAATGAAAGTGTCGAATTCAAGTGAAAGTGTTATTCACGGCCCTGAAGTTGGCAGAGTGTCAATAACTCTGGTTGACAGATACAACAACAAAAGCGATCACAAATTTTTAGATGATGAACCGTAAGTAAAATGTTCTTTTATGTCTGAAGTGCTTATAGCCTCAAACTTGATTTCACACGTTAGCAACTTGTTGTTGGCCACTAACTCGTATCCACTAATCCGCATTAGTGCAGCAAGGTTGAGTACGCTCCAGGCCTTCACTGGTTTTGAGGAAAGACACTTGCCCAGCAGCAAACCAACGGTTTTGGGCAGATTACTCAAACGACTTTAGTACTAGCCTCTACTATTTATATACTTAATTGACATCTAATATTGTGCCTACACGGAACTGATTTATCAAATACCATTATTTATAAAACAATGATAAACTTTCATGACATATCAACTTTATTGTTTAAGTATCTACTAAATTTAATATAATATTTGTGACGTGTTCATAATATTTCTGATACGATAATTACAAAAACACTGCAACAAGTTAATGTATTATCAAGTGTTTTCAAATAAACATTGAGGAATTAAATTTAGGTTTTTTTTGGCGATTCATGACGTATTAGTTTAAAGTGAAATGACGATTACTCTGTACATACTTTGTTCAGAAGAATAAAATAAATAAACAAATTCTTTACGTTTTTGTTACAGAAAATATTATCGACCAGGAGATGTAGAGAAAAAAATGATTCCCTTCAAAGACACAGGCTATCCTCCACTCTCAGTTATTGTGGAGTGGAAATATGAAACTAAACTGTTCAACCCAATAACTTGGCGCTTATTGCGGTCACCAAATATATACATTGAGTACATCAAAATATCTTCAATCGAATACAATACTGAGTAAGTATTTTGATGTAAACTTTATTTAAGAGTTATCAGGTAAAACCATTTTAGAATATATAGCTTTATATGATTTAATATAATTAAATTTTATTATTTGTTTCAGCATAACAGTATGTCCAAAGTTAAAAAAGCCAGTTGTTTCAAACCTACCAACAGTAATGCTGACTAAGTATTGTACGTTCAGTACATAATTTGAAGTACATTGCGCTCAATGTATGCTCATAGCTCACAGAAAGTATTGTTTTAGTATTTCATATATTTTAAGATAATTATGTAGGCATTAAATGTAATTAGGTAGGTATAAATAGAATGTAACATTTGTTAGAAATTGTTTTCATTAAATATTTGTATGAATTGCCTGTTTTATTGCTCTTATAACTTTGGGAGGTGGGAGGAGTCTGCAGTTCAGGCCGAAATCAGGCCATCTGTGTATTTGTAACATTCATTGGTCTCTGGGTCACTTGTAGCAGTTTAGTGATCTCTTAATTTACTCTTCAACGATATGTGATCATGACTGCTGCATTGGAAGTGTTCTAAGATTCACCTCCTAATAATTATCGGCATTCTCATAAAGACTTCCACAAAATTCAATCAGCACGAAATCCAAATTGGGTGGTAAATTATATTTATATAATGTTAGGTGGACTGGTATTTTTATCGATGGATTGTTTAACATGTCATTATTATTGCCTCTGATAGGCGTGTAGCGTTTTATGATTACGACGAATCTATTTAATTAAGCTAGTAAAAATATAAATTTATTATAGACTTATAGCTCCGAGTTGCTAAGATTATAGAGGTCAGTGATTTAGCTATATACCTAATGTAAATGCAAAAAAATAATAGCAACATTATGATCAACGTCATTTTTGTCAAACGTGAAAATGTCATTGTTTTTCCGTTTCAATTTTTATTCCCAAGATGTTTC
>DWQK01002260.1:0-13523 GCA_018231225.1 Noctuana stator | reverse complement strand
GATTGGGTTCGATATAGCTATCAACAATGGCAAGGTCGCCAGCAGAGGATCCGCGATTTAGTGACATACAAAGCAACACATGGAAATACCCTTCAGATTCCGGTGAAAATTCTGCACCTGGCACCATGATCGATCGAAGCCAACCGCAAATGCAACCCAACTCCGGTTTAGTGACGGAAAACAACATGTACAGTAGCAACAGCTTCGGAAACGATGTTTATGTGAATAAGTTATCTTATAATATCCAGACGGGTGAGTACACACCAAACAATGACGAAAAACTGCAATATAATGGAATGTCCAACATTCCCCGCGTCAACCGCCAAAATTACGGCAATGCGATGCTAAATTTGGGCAATGGACAAATGGTGAGGGTGTTTTACGATGAAAACAATCAGCAGCTAATTTTCCCAATGTCGGGGCAATACGAGTTCTTTAATCGCAATCAAGGGTTGTGCGATGTTCCTGTGCCACAGTCACAGCCTCCCCATCTTTTCACTCTTAACCAAGAGTACAATTTGAATAATAACAATAATGCTCACATGCAATCCCCATCTATGGCCCAGCCCAACATGCAAGGCAATACATTTATCCAAGACGTAAATAACCCCTCGACTAATATACCTACTTCAAACTTTTTGAAGGAAGTATTGGGCAATTGGGAACCTAATTCATCAGGAACATATTCACCATTTGGGCAAAATTATCCCCTAAATCACCCTGATGCACCAACAAACGTCTTGGCAAATAATTCAGTGATTGATCCAACTATTGGGCCAATGAAACCTGAATCATCTCCAAAAAGAAATGAAAACAGCCCTTTGGCTGACACAAGCAACAAAAAACGCATAGTGGCTGAAGTAAAGCCAATGCGTCCATCTTATTCTGATGTGTTAGCTAAAAATACAAGGAACAATGTACAACCTGAGACCCGAAAGGTTAAGCCACTAAGTAATACTGAAAATAAAGTATCAAACAAACCAATTATCAAACCAGAAAAAACTGCAGAGAAGATCAAACATTTGAATGAAGAAAATAAACATAAGGGTCAAAATAAGCCTAGTAATAACACTAATATATCATCCGGAAGTGAGTCTGGGGATATCAACACTGATGATACAGACAAACAGCAGAAACCAAGCAAAAAATCTAAAAAGAACCGGAACATGTCTCGTAAATGGTCGTCGCTCGATGACATCACGAATGAAGGGGACGTCAGTTTCAATCAAGGTAACGACAGCCAATTTGTGTTCATAGAGAAGCAATCAGAATCAGAGAAGCCAACAAAAAAAGAAAAAAAGGAGGCCAAGAATAAAAATACAGATAAAACAGCATCTCCAGACATTGGATTCAATATAGAAGAGGAGGAAGAAGAGTCACAATTTGTGTACCAGGATGGCCAAAATGAGACTATCAGAGCTCGGAAAAAGAAAGAGCCCCGTACTTACCACAAGACATCTAAGCCTTCCCAAGATAAGAAGAAATCTAATCAAGTTAAAGCCAAGAGGAATAAGCCTGCTTACTTGGGTCTGGTTCAAAACTGCCTGGAGCACTGGGGCGGTGCATCATGGAAAGCTCTGACTTGGTTCTTTTTCCTCCTGTCAGACATATGCGGCATGAGCATGCATCTGTCTTTTGACTTGTAAGTTTTTGTTTTATATAGAACAGAATAGAAACTATTGATTTTATATGCTTATTGATTTTTCTGTGTCAAATTCAAAGAATTTAAAATATTATTTTAGTAGCACAGTTAGTTACAATTTTAGTATGTACCATTTCTATGAAATTTTACATTCAGATAACGAAGTGAATTAACTATATTTACTTTAATTATATCATTTTATTAAAGCATACAGCTGTGTTAGTTGTATTTTTATGATTGATAAAAATGTTGACACATTAATGTTTATCAGGCATTACGCCAAAAAGTAGATGCTGATCAGAAGCCAACTTTCTTTATAATTTTTTTTAAAACATTTATATTTAATCTATAGTTCTCTATGTTATTTATATTGAAGAACTGCCAGAATTTTTAACTAAAATATAGTGTATCTAAAGCACAAATATTATAATTATAGCAGTAACTATGCCATTCTCTTAGTCCTTAGAAAATACAGTTATTGCAAATCTTGGTTTGCATTTTATGGTGATTAATCCATATTGTTGAAAAAGATCAAAAATAAAATATAATCCATGAGTTTCTGTATGTTTTGTCGCTCTCCCTAAGAAACTAAAATAATTTGTAAAATGTCTCTGTAAAGTTACAAACTGTAATTGCAAACATGTAAATTGCAAAAGTGTAATTGTAAAATTGCAGTCCTAAGACTCATTTCCATCTCCATAATAGTATAAAACACAATTTTTACAGGTGTACCTCAATATTCACCCAAACATACGTTAGCTCTCAAGCAGTGTGGCGCAGCAGCAAGGACTGGCTCTCAAAGCTCCGTGACAATAAATATCTGATATACATTGACAGGAAGCTTGGACACACTTGGTTCGGTTTTTGGAGGAAATTTAAGTGGTTCAAGAAAGGTAAATATTTTGCTACTGCCAACACTGAGGGTATGAAATTTAGAGTACCAATAAATAAAATAAAACCATTATTTGTGTTTGTGAAGACCATTTATCATTCGGTAGCCTGCATTATTGTTAACAACTTTTAATTATAAATTACACATAAAATAATTATTTAAGCCTTATAGTAGAATGCTAGTTAAAAAACAATGTTATCATTACCCATTTAATTTCCATATTAGTTTATGACAATAAAAAGTTTAAGTTATGGTGTAGTTTAAATTAGGTGTAATATTTCTATAATCAGAAGCAGAGGAAGATATAAACCAGGAGGGAACCAAGCTGAACGCCAATATACCTTTGCCAGCAACTGGCGAAGAGGCTATGAAGAGACTTCTTGCTTGCAAAGGAAAGGACCCATATAAGTAAGTGTGACTCTTCGAAAACACTGATTTTATACATTAATTATATTATACTAGTTTAATAAGCCACAATATCAAGTTGTACATAAAAGACATAATAAGTATTATAGATAAACTTCTGGCATGGCAAAATCTTGTGGCAAAGTGCCCAGAACTCTGGCAGTGTTAATAAGACACATTTAAGTTAGAAAATATTAATGTGCTTTTGAGTGTGTACATAATATTGACATAAATAGATATAATTGATTGAAATAGATACATACTATGAAAACTTTATATCTATGTTTGTCCAAAGAATAATGTCAATTGTATATTAATATTCAAGTACTGTGTACCAGTAACTAAATATAAGTTTTAGTACATTGACCCTCGTAGTAATTCATTGCCCTTGCTAATCGTACATACACTTCATTAGTGATAAGCTGATTAATGACTTTGTATTTACATAATAATCATTAGTCACTTATAACAATAACAAAACAATGTTACAAATGAATGATATTTTTGTACTAAATATTCATTTTTTTGTTTTGAGCCAAGTTTTGAGGTTGTAATTTGTAACAAAGCGTATTGATATTAGTCACAGTAACTGTTCTATGATGGAGAATATGTATTTTCAAACACAAGACCTTTGTACCATTACTTATAATGATACAAGAGCTAATTATTGTGTATTTTCAGCATTCTCGGCGTCAGCACCACGTGTACGGATGAAGAAATAAAACGTTACTACCGCAGACAGGCGTTCCTCGTGCACCCTGACAAGAACCAGCAGCCCGGTGCTGAAGAAGCATTCAAGATACTGCAGCACGCGTTTGATCTTATCGGCGAACCAGTAAGCGTGCTTTTTAAATCAATTTTACTGACGCAAAATTCTGCCTACATTTTGACATTTACACAAAGTTTAGTTTAATCCCAGAGCCAACCGCTAACAAACGGAAAATCATTAAAGAATCCCTTTCTCCACAATATATTTTATCACAATTTTTTCGTTACTTCACGCGGACGAATTGGTGACCATAAGCTAGTATATAATATAATAAATCAATAATTGTACCCAGGAACGTCGTGAAGTGTACGAGCGTCGCGCGCTGGAGTCGCGCCACGTGGAGGCGGCGTGGAGCGAGCTCAGCCATTTGCTGGCGCAGCTGCACGACAAGATGGAGTTCGCCGCCAACACCATACGGTGAACATACTGCGTTTTCTATACATATTATGACCTCCTCGAAGCATCCGTTCTACATACGTCTGAAGGCGATAATCTCAGAACCAACCCGTTCCGGATGTTTTAAAATCGCCCTTTAAAGGCCTCCGACTAGGTATAACGACTGTTTTCTAGCAGTAACAGCATCAATCGACGTGCTAAACGTGTCCTCCGAAGCGGTCACGAATATTGCCAGTAGCGGCCACCCATCGACAGCGCCTGAGATTGCTTTATCTGTGGGACTGGGTTTCATCCACATTTCCAATAGGGTTCCAGGTTTTCTCCAGTTGTGGGGACGAAGAGACCCGGGCCAAGGGTTGCAAGCAAGCATAAGTTATATGAATGCATGGTGTGATTATCCCCAGGTGCACGAACTGCGGGCGGCGCCACAAGCGCGTGGCGACGGAGCGGCCGTGCTACGCCGCGCGCTACTGCAGCCAGTGCAAGATCAGACACTCCGCCAAAGAGGTATGTATCTATTATTTACTATTTTCAATTAAAAAAATTTCAAAATTCTTCATTTCACAGTAAAGATACAATTTTGGTACACATAAATTAACTCTAGATCCCATACTATGGTATGCATCCCGTGTTATGGTATCTAGTCTCTTCCTGAGATGTTAAGATTTGAAATTTGTTTAGATGTGTTAATGATTTCCTATTGCAATCTCTTCAAGTTGACCCAATACTTGCGAATCAAATACAGAAAAACTAATTCAGTGTGCAATTAAAAAATAGATATAACAATAAAGAAATTTAGATTAGAATTAGAAATTTAGATTTATATACTCATGTGTTCAAATTGCAGGGCGACATCTGGGCGGAGTCAAGCATGATGGGGCTGCTAGTGATGTACTACGCGTGTATGGACGGCGCCGTGTACCAAATCACTCAGTGGGCCAGCTGTCAGGTATGTGACGTCACTTCCAATTGATCCAATGACAAGGTTAATTCACACGCTTCTGTTACGAGGTCCTTCCTCATGAGCTCCCGTCAGACAATTTTAGACTAAGTAATTAACGCAAATACAAGGCGTTACATAATAGGCCAGCATGATAAAATATTAGGTACTTTTTTTATGTTCACGCAGATGACGCCACGGACAGGAGTTAGTTGATAAACAATAATAGCTTGTTGAATTAAGAACTTTGTATGTATTGCAGAAGAAGAACTTAAAGCAGCTACGGCCGGACTGCCACGTGGTGCAGTACCGCATCGTGCTCGGCAACAAGGCCTCTGCTGACCTCACGCGCGCATCCGCCGGGTATGCGACCTCAATGTTAATCCTTTATTGTACCATTGGATTGTGCACACTACAATCTCACCTTGTGTCAGCTCTCCAGACGCTGGTCTGCTAGAAGAAATTAGAAATAAGCCGCATTTTTCTTCGTATTGGCTTCGGTTTAAATTGCAAAAACTACTATCGGCCAGACAGTAATATGTATTATATTTGTTAATTATAAAACAAATAACAAACATACGTACAACGATCTGCTTCTTTCTAAAGAAACAATCCGAATGCAATACATACATAATATTTATACAAATATCAACAATTACTTATAGTACATAATACAAAAATTAATACGGGCACAGGAATTAAGACAAGCTTATGTTTTTATTTATTTCTTCAGTCACGAGCCGAACCTAGAAGAGTTCCTGCACAACTTGTACAGCAAGTCGGGCGCGCCGCCCACCGCTCCCTCTCCCGCGCCCGCTTCTGCCCCCGCGCCCGCTCCCGCCGCCGCGCCCGACGACCGCCGCCGCCGTGCCAGGAAACACAAGACATAAACCATACCAATACTCTGCTCTCTAACCGTTTCCTCACACCGAAACGCGACGCCATACTTTGATGAGGAGACACTGATTCCTATTGTCTATACACTGGATAAACTATTACTAACAAAATTTAATGACAAATTTTCTTGTGCTGATTTTAATGTCAGCGAAACTGTTGCGTGTAACAGACTGACTAGGCGCCACTATTTTGGTCTCTTAAAAATGTGTACTTTATTAAGTTCTATTTTGTATTGCCTCTTAACAACGCGTCGCGTCACGTCTCGGTATGAGCAGGGCTTTCTTACACATATAGCGTGGCTGATTTATGATACTGCGGTCTGTATGGAAGAATGTACACATTACTTCACACAATTCTGTAAGTCTGTATTTGTTCTTATTTCTAGAGTGAATACGTCGCGTTGAGAACGTAAAAGCAGTACTTCCACGAATCGTCCAACATGATTCATGAAACTGTGCCGTCACAATTGCAATTTGTTTTATAAATCGTTTTTATGTCCAGCCACGCTTTCTGTTTAACGAAGCCTCTACACACCAGTGCTTGACTATCGTATACCTGACGGGAAGAAAATTAAAACGTTAAAATCAAGTTTTTAACTACATTAAAGTACAAATTTTTTGTCATACAATGTTATATGAAAAGGGGGTTATAGATATAGCTCTGTTAAATTGTAAGAGGTGAAGTCACCGTAGCCGATTTATCGTATCCGTAGTGCGTAGCATCCTACGTAGCACGAGAAAACACATTCCCGAGCGTAGCAACGAATAATTGTCTACGAGATTTCAGATGAAGAAAGTATCAACTTTGTCAATACTGTCTCGTTTATTAGATTATTTTATTTATTGACTGTAGCCACGTTACTGAAAACCCAAGTCTTACTTTACGGCTGTCGTAGAATCAATTATCGATGAAAAATACGAAAGTCAAGCATTGGCGTAACCTTAAAAATAAACCTTCCAAACTCAAAAGCGGCTAACGTAAAATTTGGTTCTAAAAGCTGAATAAATTGTAAGTCTAAACGAATTTTACGTTCGCCGTTCCGTCGAAATAGTGTTATCTGTGACAACATGCCTTGAATAAAATTAAAAAGTATATTATATTTAATAAGTTAAAATTATATCATTAATAAAATATAGATGTGTGACAGTGAACTATGCTTAATACAGTACCCCAAAGTGAAATCACAGATCTTCATAGACTTTCGCAGTCGACGCCATCGACTATCGTGTAGTTTTCTTGTGATTGAGAAATTAAAGCAAGTTAAAGAAACATTTGGAATATAGAACTCGTAAGTGTTACAAAATTATGCTAAAAGTTTTTTTTTGTACTTTTTCTGTCACAGTAACGAAGATTTGATATTGCAATTTGGGAGTACTTAAAATAATGTATGAGAACTAAAATTTAGGATAGACTTCATGATGCAGTGATTTGGGTGACTACTAAAGTTGGAATTAGTTTATCATTTTGTTGAGATTATGAAATTGTTCTTCTGCGCTCTTTTCATTTCATAAATTCTTCATTCTTGATTTAAATATTGACATGCCAATTTTATTTATACAAAAAAAACATTAAAATGATTGCTTTGAAAACCTCCACTATTAATGAAATTCAAAATTTCGTTATAGGTTAAATTATAATGCAATGTATTCAATAAATATTTAATAAATCCATATTTCATTATAAATTATTGTAATCCCTAGACATGACTAAGTACAAATACACGAATATAATAAATATTATTATATCAATATTAAGTATTTAATTATAATGTGAGATTATGTGTAATCATTACCAAATAAATTTATACATCTTATCAACCAACTTTTGTCGCCATTTCTACATACTTACGTATGTTCCCTCCCCGATTATATAATAAAATACTTATATTAATCAATACTTTAAAACTGCACAATATTATTTCGCACTATATATTTGCTTAGTATTTCTGTAAGGACAGTAGGAGATAAAGATTTTTCACATTGTAATAATTATGTTCGTATGTACCTAATGAAGTAATTTAACTTATATTTGAGACATAAAAAGTATCGTAAATCGTATTTTTTTTATATGAATATAAATCTTTTAGTTGTTTGAATAATTATATTAGAGATGTTTTATGTAAAAAATTTATTTTAAAACTATGCATTAATTAAATTTTATTCTTGGTATTAAATTTGAACAGAAATATCACCTGTGTCTAGACGGGTGTAAAATGTTATTAAACCCAACACAAAAAATAAAGGCTAAGTTCATATTATCTTTGTAACATAAAATTACCTTGGCTTGTTTATCATAGACATTTTGACTATTTTTTATTCTCATACATCGGCAGGTTAGCTTTTAATTTAAGATTCGAATATAATGTGTTAGTCTAACATTTTGAGTAAAAAATGAGTATATGTCGTTTAATTTGAGATTGTTGAGAAGTTTACTGTAAGCTGACAACATTACTTGTATTTGAAGATTTTGTGATGTCAATAAAATTGCATGTTTTAACAGGAACAATTTATTAACAATATTGTAATGACAACTATTAATTACAGTTAGTTATAAAGTAAGTTGTCTGCTTGCAAGTGACGTAAATATAATTTTTAGCAGAGCATCAGTGCCGTGATGCCACACTGCCTTAATTAGAGATTATTGTTTAAGGAGAGGCTAGTCAGCCTGTTGTCCCCGAAGTTCACTGTGTGTAGGCATTCGCGCTTCATGTGTCAGTAAAGAATGTGGAAATTCAACTTGGTGTCGTTATTTACCTATAACTGAGTAACCAGTTAGGCTGCCTGCCCACCGGAGCGGAGAACGGATAAATATTAATCAATAGGATTGTACACTCCGCTCCTGTTTAGCGGACAGGGTGTTGTGCTATTCTATTGGTTTAATATTTATCCGTTTCTCCGCTCTGCTGCCTCGCTCCGCTCTGGTGGACAGGCACCCCTTAAATGGTTTAAGATCTTTATTCTAATAAAATACAAAAATTCATTAAATGAGAATTACTTATGAAATAATTTCGTTATCAGCGTACGTACGTAACCGGGACTGTTACTATCATATTTCATTTTACTTTACACCATAAAAGATGCATAAAATTAGGTAAAACAAATTGAATGCGTAATTTTTTGACTACATTTTTGAGCTGCACGTTATTATATTTTAATGACTAAACTAAAGGCATTTATAAAAAAAATTGCGAGCATGTAACTACTGTAATTATGTATATTGTACAAATCATTCCATCGTGTTCATGTTTCCCTTCGAGTCCCGATCCGTAACAATGCAGTTCTCGTAGTTCCATTTCGGGAACATTCGCTTGTAAAGGTTGAGAAGCACTGTGTCTTGAGATTTGAGTTGACCGTCAAATACACACTTCATGTGACCGTGGGTACCTGGAAATTAATTTCATGAGTAAAATTACGTATGTTGTACGTACAAGAACGGTTGTAAAAAGCTTTAACATAATGAGCATACAATAAAAAAAATTCAAACTACTGCCCTTCTGAAAGTCGACCTAGGACCTTCCCAATGGTACACCACCATGGTGCCCACTACACCACACATTACAACAGGTCATACAGATTTTTTAATGTGCTTAAACTTTATCAACTTCATCAAATCTATACTAATAATATAATGCTGACGAGTTTGTTTGTTTGAACGCGCTAATCTTAGGAACTACTGGACCGATTTGAAAAGTTCTTTTAGTGTAGGATAGTCCATTTATTGAGGAAGGATATAAAGCTATTAAGCGTTACATTGCAATTCTTAACGCAGGTGAAACCGGGGGGCACAGGTAGTATTTAATAATACAAAAAGTTGCATACCAAGTGGCTCCTTAATGTGGCCAGTGCGACCATACTTTGTTCTGAGTTTGCAAGGCTTGAAGTATACAACATCTTCCCTATTGAAGAACATGAATCTTATCACAGCTGATTTCTTGTGCACCTGTAATTTTTTAACCAACCAAAATTGTTAAACGTGACAAGCATAACCGCTTGTTCCCACTAGCCACCACACGGCACGACAAAATGTGTCAAATCAACTATTGAAAGTTATTTTTTTTTCAATTCCACATTACAACCATCTATACAGGGCCTAAATTTTCCGAATGAACTTAAATCTAGTATGTAAATAGCATAGGTAACACTTACCTTGTAAGGATGACCCGAGAGAACTATCCTCTTGATTACCAATCTATCTGGATTGCATGATAACAGCACTCCTGACGCAACTAATTGCAGATTTGTATTCTTCTTTTCCTAAAAACCACATTTACAATTTTAAATCGTTATAGGATTACTCACGTGTCTATCTGACCGTCCATCTTTCTTAGAAACTACTGGACTAAATAAATTGAAATTGTAACATAAATAAGTTATTTGAAACATGGGCTAATAAGCTTTGCCAGAATATGTGAGAATCTCAAATAGTTTATTTAAGAAAATAGGTTAAAAAACATTTACCATCCCCCTCTGATCTCCAAAACTACTGATAACTGACAAAAGTCTATGGTATGTAACTTTTTTTTAATTTACCTTAAAACATAGGACTGTAGAAGGACTAAACTGAATCGGCGCGAAGAATGTTGCGACGCAAGTTGTTGCAGGCTGGAAGAACCTTTCATACTGTAATACAAAATGTTGCAAATTATGAAAATTATATCAATCAAAAACCTCATATTCTATTTTGACATTGCCATTTGCAAAAATTACCTTATGTTTACTCCCATTTGTGTGTTGACTGAAGATGGGATTAACAATAAACCTTCTGTACCCAACTTGGAATATCAGACGCTCTTTACTCTTAATGGGCTCATCGCTAGCACCTGTACGCTTGAGTACAACATTCATCAAGGACATCTTGTGTTCGTGAGGAAGTAGACCAAATACGGAAAGAGGATTCCTGCCATTTGAAGCATTAAACACCTTCCAAAGATCTTGTCGTACACCTTTTACATGGATAGTTATGTAGAATCCATACTGAAAAAAATTAGCATACCTTTAAAATTATTAATTTCATATTTATTGTGTGCCTAAATTATGTAAATTTTGAAAATATTGCCATACCATATTTATGAGACTTTCTTCAAGATCTTTGAAAACTCTCCTTCTTGTGCGATCGTAATTTTCAAACTGAAATATCCTTGCATAATCTGCTGGTAAGTTTTCCTTTGGATCCCATGAAGATGTCCTAAATGACTCCAAGCCTCTATAACGCATGAACCTTTCCCTTGCAGGAACATCTTGGGGAGTGTCTACCTCATCTGGAAATTGCTGATCCTCACGTGCCGCTGCTAACTTCTGTAGCATCTCATGTTCTTCCGCTGCATCAATTGTGGCATCATATTTCTCATCAGTTGGACCAACTTCAGATTCAGTAACTGATGCAAAATCATTGTCTTCTTCATCTGTCTCTTTATCTGAGTTCTCTTCTTCACAAGACATAAATTCATTATCATCTTCATCATTTTCATCATCACTTACACTGTCACCACCATCTTCAGCATCAGATTCTACAATCCAAGCTGCTTGGTAATCTGACCAGCCTTTTGGAACTTTCTTCACTTTCTTCTTTGTGTCTTTATTGGACTGCCTAATTTCTTCATCTGTGGGCCAAGTTTGTTCAGCATCCATAGGGTCTGGTTGATTCTCAGATAGAAGACTTTCCTGTTTAGCCGGATCAGCAGTTTGTAGTACTGTCACTTTAATAACTTCAGCATCCATAGTTTCTGCCTTAGTATTTTCTTTTCCCAAATTCAGAGGGTGTGGGTCATCTAAGCCATCAATTCTGGACATTTGAAAGTCACCAAGACCAGTAATGTGAACTAATCCATTAACATTTAAAGGCATGCCTCTCAAATAACCACTGATTTTAAGAGTGCCACTTTCGCCTTCTGCATCTGGTACATACTCAACTTCCTCACCCAACATATAGGGTCTCTTTTCTCTGTGGTGAATGACATTACGCTTCTGGCTACCAATTCTTCGTAACAAATTTAAACCATCTGAACTTTTATCTAATTGCATCACCTTTTCCTCTGGGAGCCACTTAGAAATGAGTTTCTGTACATTTTGTTTCTCAGTAGTTCTTTTCTTTGGCTGAACACCCTCAATATCCATGGCCACAATAACAGGTGTTGGCATTCCCTGTGCCATAGCAAAAGCTAGAACTCTCTCGCCCCATTCATCTACTGGTTCATCTAAAGCCGAACTGACAAAGAGTGCTGTGTCTGCAACCTTTAGTGCATCAAGAAGAGCAAAATCATTGCCTACTTCTGGGCATACAAAGGAAAACCTTTGTTTGAAGTTTGGTAAACTGTAAAAAATAATTTTCAATAGTTAATTTCAGCAGGAGCTGTTGAATTTTGGCCTATTATTCCAATGGGTTGTGGTTTTATTGACAACATGCATAACATTTTTAAAGGTTTGTGAAATTCTCATGTCCAGTATAGTGGACTAGAGGCTTCACCCTGCTCATATTTGAGAGAACTATAGTGTATTCCACAGTTATTTTAAATTGTTAAAAATGTCAAATTAAAAGGATATTTTTACATTTCTGCTAAGATACTACTCTTTCATCTCAAGTTACCAAATTACTAAAACAACATTAGACTAAAAGCTCTCATAGGGATAAAGGTTTGAGAAGCCAAACTTGCTTTTTTTTTTAAGTTTTCCTTCAGAAATATCCTTTTTCTCACCTAATATGCATAATTCCTTTTTCAGACTGATTAACCACAGCTCCTTCATAGCAAGTCCTTAGAATAACCAACGCGGATTGCACGTCAAGCTGCGCGTTTAAGGGTACAACACAGACGAGAAATGGAGGATTTCTAGTACCGCCTAAAGCGCGTTTCTTAACCAGAACTTCATCTCGCTTATTCTTGCGTATTTGCATAGCCTGATGGCGCCGCTCCTCCTTCTTAAGGACATGGCGATTACGACGGACAAACTCTTTTATATTTACTTTTCCTGTAATTTAAATAATTTGTAATTGAAACACTTGGTACTGCTCTGTTAAAATCATGTGTAGGTAATTCAAATTTAAATAACCTAACCTTTCACCTGCGCTGCTATACCGCGCTTTGATCTGTGACGAGACTTATGAGATTTATTGCTCTGTTTGAGGTTTCCAGGTCGATGTGTCTGCTGCATTTTTACAGTTCTTAAAGCCTGAAAATGTTATTTACTTAAAAATTATTAATACGTGAATCGAACTTAACAAAACACATTTAACACAAAATGCATGCACTTGACTTGACACTACTTGACAGTTTCAGATAGTTTGAGTTGAAAGTGTTGAAACTAATTTGACATTAACTTTATTGACATAACAACAATGACAACACCACAGACTGAGAAGAGATACTTCGTATTCATACCTAACCTATGTTATTGTACTATATCGTTGTATTATATTAGTCTATGTTGAGTACCACAGCCTCTAAAATATCTCTGATCCTGGTTCGGAGCAGAGAGACGTGAAATCGAAATATCAAAGTAAAACTGCAAGGAGAGTAACATTTATAGCACAACTGTATGACCAAATGATTTTAAAATAAAAATTGTGTACCAATGTTATAAATATTGAC
>DWQK01002259.1:0-13525 GCA_018231225.1 Noctuana stator | reverse complement strand
CGAAAAATAAACCTAGCACAGAAATATACAATGTAGAATGTCCAGAACAATATATTTGGTGTGCTCAATATATACATTGCGTAGAATGGCGATTTTGATGCCTACTTGGTACATACCCAGTAAATCTCCTCAGGTGGTACCTGGTTAGGTAGAATTGAATATAATACACAACAATACATAAAATAAATATTTCTAAAAATAATATTGATAACAATTATTGCTATTTTTCTATAAATATACATATATACATGTATATAAAAAAGGCATTGTTAATGTATAAAGATGTTAGTTTTAGATAACCCATATTTAAGTATTAAGACATTGGGCATTGCTGTCACTGGCCGACCAAAATTAGTCACAAGGAACTGTGTCCTGAGTGCAAATTATGGTAGATTTAATTAATAAATCAATCATCAAAACCTGTACAAAAAAAATTGTTCAATAAAGCAATATGGTTTTTCATTCTTAATGTAATTACTGATAATTGTAATGGTCATGAGTGGAAAATCTAAAGTATAAAAGTAATAATGTGTAACAACCATTTTCATTGAACACATACCGGGTTGTCTTTGCCAATGCTAGCATTGCACTCGCCCGAGGAGTTGGACAGCGCTGACCATGTAAGGTAGGTGACATAGAGCGCTACCACAGAGGACTGTAGAAGGCCGGAGCGTGGCTGCTGCTCCTGTACTGCCGGCAGGATGGAGATGCCGCTCGCGATCACCACCAGGATCAGGTTGATGGAAATGAAGAATTTTGATAGATCGCAGCCGCTTGCCTATGAAACATTATGACATGAACAAA
The DNA here is from genome assembly GCA_018231225.1 of Noctuana stator. NCBI lineage: Eukaryota > Metazoa > Arthropoda > Insecta > Lepidoptera > Hesperiidae > Noctuana > Noctuana stator. The sequence continues at coordinate 12,721 of DWQK01002259.1, read as the reverse complement.
AAGGTTTCGTGAGCGTTCTTGACTCATGTGACAAAGACAGTCTACATCGCGACATGACGTCCACTGCTCAACCAATCCGCATTGGAGCAGCAAGCTGGAGTATACTCAATCCAAAAACAATACTTATATTTAAATGAATGTTTATACTGATTCACTGTCAGTTACCACTTCACACAATATTGAAGTGATTAAGTTATTTAAAGTAGGTAGTTAAAGCGGAAAAATTTATGAATTTTATTAATATCTACTGACTAAAGCAATGATTCAACATTTTAGAGGCGTGCAATAGTAGAATTTAACAACAGAAGTTTTAATACGCTTACCTTAGTATAATAAACGTAAAGAAGTACGATTCCTGTTAGCGTGAGTGCAAAGCAAGTTAGCATGGCAGTCAACAGCGCTGCGTACCATCCGCGCGACTGAGATTCCTCATAATTTGCTGGAAAATATTCACATTATACCTAGTTTTATTCAAACAATATATAAATCATGTATCTACTGACAGTGAAAGAAATTTAATAATTATTTTGTAAAAACGTCAAAATAAACAGTTACAGCAATAATAAACAAATGTTAAATAATTCTATTCTCTAGTTTGATAATTTATAATCATTTTCTACTGAAGATATATGTAACTCAATAACAAGTAGAAAATTATACTCACAGACCCACTTTTCGGCCCAAGAATGAGCAAAATCAATAATCAGAATAAGTTGTATGATGATGAAACAGAAGCCACCAATCATGCCAAACACCATCCATGTTGAGGCAAATGATCCTTCAGGGATAAAGAAGGCTCCGATAATACCGCCAATAACCAATACATATTTGATGCCCCAAAAACTAAAAGACAAACCAAATTTCTACAATTATTACAAAGACTATATTGCCTTACAATAATCATATTAAATAACAAATATTATAAACAGTGGTGGTGCTAAAACAGATGTCTGTGAAATCGGCTTGAGATTCAAATTGCAATTGATAATAACTTACCCATTTTGTATTCCTGCTCTAGGATCTTTAGAAGATTTAACTCCAATCATTATAATGGCCATCAGCACAAAGAAAAGACAAGTTGCAAAGCATACTCTGTAAACAAACAGTAAATAAAATAAAATATATAAATGCATAGAATAAATGGTTATTATCTTTTTCATAATTCCATAATGAAATGTTCACAGTTAAAAAATATTTTTAAACTGTGACTGTTAAATATTTTTTATTTCCGCTGCCTTTATGCAGACTACTATGTAGAATGGTGGCACTTGTAGACTTATCTTGTAAGATAAATGTCTATCAGAAGGTCAATAACAATAAATCAAGTTAATTATTTATCTTAATTAACCTGTAAACAGCCAGGTATCCAACAGCTTGATCACAATCAACTTTAAAACTACCCGGCACTAGTCCTGTTGAATTCTCACAAAATGGTACCTGCAAAACAATATTTTTAGTAAAGCAAGTTTTTAAAATAGAAATTGTTTCTTGAATACAGGCCTCTATTCACACAAGAACATTAATGTACCCTATAGAGCTCATTTATGACCTAAGTCTACATTGCTGAAATAAGCAACACACAGATAAAATCCAATAATGAAGCTGTTGGCATGTTTTCACAAACCTTTTTCATTTGCTCATGTAACCCAGGTGCAAGTGTGATGCAGGCTACTACCATCATGAGGAGTAGCATAACAGTGTACATGAGGCGGGTAGATGTGGAGTTTGCGCAGGAGGGGCATGCTGAGCAGCACAGAGAGCACGCTGCACTGCCACAGCAGCATGCTAGCTGTAAAATGATACAATATTTGTAGTTAGTTTGGAAGGTGATAGAACTTGTATGTTTCCTAAAGGAAGTACCACCTTCTGTTTAAGAGGATAAACCTCTTTTAACAATTTCTTTTGTGTTTTAGTGAGAAGGTACAGTAGCCCTATCACAAACATTTAACAAATCAAGTGGTATTGTCTACTGAATCATTTGCTTGCAATAAAAAGGAATGCATATTGTATCAAGCAATATTTTTTTATAATAGTTGTTTTGGAAGATTTCCAGTAACACTTGAAATTATACAAGTCCTTTGATCTGATATTTTTTATACCATATTCATTCAAGAAGTAATGTTTATTATTAGTAGTATTTTCCAGAGATAAGGAAAACCTTCAGTGACAAATGCAAACCAAGACAGTGACTCATCTTAAGAATTTTTTTAAAATTTTACAATACAGAATAAAATTAAAAAGTCTGCAAAATATACTTAGTAAACCCATTGACAGGGTAATACCCAGACCCTGTTAATGCGGTAACAATAGTAACACACATAGTTTAATAGCCTGAGCACTCTATATTGTCATGCAACTAGAACCTCAATACAAGACAGATAGCGCAAGACCTCAAGGGCCTCACGAAGTTCAGCTTGTCCACATTTCCGCATAAGACTTAGTTCTTACGCCCCAATTGATACCAGATAAGCTACAAAAACATTAAGTTTTGACGTAATATATCGATTTTTCACTGAATCCGAATAAAAGTGACTGACTAAAATCATGTTTGTAAGTGTTTACTCAGTTATCGATGTAAAACTTTCTATTTCAATCGCAATAACACTAATAACATAATAGCATTCACTTGCTTACCTGAGCAGCGGAACAAAGACCTAATACTGCTCCCATTTTCACTACAACACTGTTACTTTGTTCAATGTGAAATTGTGTATTCGAAAGAACGAAGATATCTCAGGCGCCTTATCTAGAAATAAATATATTTACTCAACATAGCGAACATGAACATAATGAAATGATTAAACTGTAAAGTTAAATTAGATTTTTAAACTACTACCTCGGTCGAGTCGCTCGGTAATTCGACATCGACAATTTCTTTTAGCCACTGACACTGACAGAGCACAGCAGTGAGCAGTGATAGAATTGACAGAACATGCATCAAATCAAACTGACGGACATTTCTGACTGTAGACAGAGGATAAAAAGAGACCACATGTCAGCGTACACGTATGAGATAGCAACAGTTTGCCTCTAAAGTTTTTACAAAGGCTTTTTACAAAAGCTTTTTTAGTATAAATGTAGTAGTACATGTAGAATAGCAGTATAAAAGGCTGTAACCTTTACACTATAATTACAATTGCAACATAGTTAATAAGTTTCACAAATAAAACACAACACCGCAAATAGTCACAAGTGATTTTTTTTTTCAAATAATATCTGAGTTAAAGTAACTTGGCAGTTCTCTTGTTATGAAGCAAATCTAAATGTCCTTACACGTAACATACACGAGTATGTAAACAGAGACAAAAAATGTCTTTTTTACCTTGCTCACGCATCAAAATTTGATATAACGCCTTCTCGCTTTATATGATTATAGTCTATATTTCTGAAAATAACTTACGACAATGACAACGATAGGAACCTCTGACATTTACTTTACTGACAATTTTGTGTTCCAGTAGGCTCTCGCAACGACCAAATATTTTTTCAGTCGTTTCACAGGATAATCACAATCGTTACAGTGTATTGAAAAGTAATTGACGTCATTAATTTAGCTTACAGTTCAGTACACCAAAAAAAAAATTTGTAAAGAAAATATGAAACTACATCGTTCTTAAGCGTCCTAGATGTGTGTTTTAAGAAACAAATATTCGTTTTTTTTGATTTTGAAAGCAATAACCGCATCAAAATTGGCGCTTATTTAGTAGGGTCGTTATTTGTTTGTGATAGTATAGTGTAGGTATCTAGTTTAAAAGAAAGAATTTTAGTTTAGATATAATTTGCGGTGGGAACTTTTCACATGTAGTTTACTTGTATGCTAATATTTTCCTATTTTAGTACTGAAATCTATTGTTGTCATGGAAAGGAATAATGGGAAAATTAGGAAAAATAATACTACAGTATATCTAATAATTGCAATATATATAGATATATATTTTAAAGACATAAATTCATTCTAAACTTATTGAGGTATAATGTTCCAGACAAAATAATCTACTCGAAGTAGTAGTAGATACACGATAAAATTAATATCTTTCTTAAATTTCATTAAAACTGCATAACATAATATTATATTTTTATATGTAGGTACATAACATCTCACAGTCGAATTTATGTTTGAAATGCAGTACTTGACACAATATTATAAAGTACCTACAGTGTATATAGAGAGCTCAAAGTGTAAGAGGTTCGTCATGAAATTTTCAAATATGATTATGTAATAACGTTTTACGAACAATCATTTAATACGAAACAGTAACAAAAACATTTTTATTCATAATATACTTATTCATTTTAACTCTAAACCAATCAATGGAACACATGCTGGACCTTCGCGTTAGGTACATTATAAAATAGACATCTAACACGATTCAGTAAAATATAACACACTCACATTCAACTTTATTATAAATAATAAACTAGAAGACTAATAAATAGAATTATTAATATCACAGTAGATTAACTGCCAGCTAGTTTCTACCTTTCTCTATTAGCAAGCAAAAACATCCTGGAAGAAGTTGTTTTGTATATTAAATTTATATTTTATTTTATTGTTTTTTTTTTTATGGATGGGATGCAATAAATAGTTTTTGAGGACTGAGCTGACAGCATAGGTAAAAACTGCTGTGATATTGACAACATATCGACATCTTTATTTACGCTTACCGCTCAAGCTTAACGACATTTTCAACAATATCTTCCGAATTTCTTAAAACTACTGGTAACCATTAAACCGATGCATCGATGTCTTATCGATACAAAGAAAAATCTAAAAATACTTTTACAACTTATTATTGACAGGTGTTTAAGATTATTGTAGACTTTGAAATAATGGATAAACAGGTATGTATAAATCAGATTTTAAATAATGAAAAAATTACGTAATGGGTTTTAAATGAAATAAATATAAATTTTAATGTTTTCAAGTAAGCAACCTTAACTCGTTGTTTTATGGCACGATGTCGCAATTTAAAATATGAGTTTCTAATGGGTAATAATGAGATTAGATTTATCCATTCTTACAACGTATTTCATAAGTATCTGTCTGATCAAGTTGATCAGACAGATACGTTAAAATGAATAAGATAACATAATATTATTTCTTATAAAAGACATTAATACATTTTACTTTAATCAATATTTTGATACATCTGTGAACCAATTTGAATATCAATAGACGCGGTTCGGTATTGCCATAAAGTTTTTGGTTGTTACTCTTAAATCTCAACCTATAAAATACAAGATAATATATTCTATATTACAAATTACTGTAAGTATATGTGTCTAAAATGGTACGTACTTATAGCAGGAGACATATTTTTAGAAAATTTGATTGCCCACATAAATCATTGTATGATGTGTACACCGACATCAGACATCCTTCGCAGAGGTTTCGTTAAAGGCTGATGTGACATGATGCAATTTAACACACAAATACCTATTTAAAAAGAAGTCTAAAATTTACATACAACTTCAAATAATATTTTTGTAAAGCTATGCCAGTACAATAATACACATTAGATAATAATTATAATTTTTAAACATACTAATAGGTGTTACAGATAGAAATCATAGTTTGAAACACAATTTTCTTTTTTAGTTTTGTAGATATGCAATATACATACAGAATATTTGTTGAGTTTTTTTATATTATTTAGACATTTACAATACAAGAACATATCTAGTCTATATAACTAATTTAACAAGAATTATGATAAAAGATGAAACTATTACATGCAATCGGATTTTAACAAATTGCAGCTTTTAATGACGAAAAACTAGGCAATATAACTCCTTAGTAAGTCAAAAGTACCTATTCATACATTTACATATTTACATTTATAGATGTCGCTTGATTGAATATTTACGAAAGGTAGTTATGTGAGCCTTAAAGTATAGTACAGAAGGCATAATTTACAAATGTTATATACCTAGTTAGGTTTTGTTATACAATATTAATTAAATACTTTCTTGTTTTTATAAAACATATATGATAGCTGTTGATGTATTCACTGTTGTATACCTACCAACAAGTGTATACTTAAGAAGTAAATTCGAAAAATAGCAGAATGTTTAATTAATGTATGGTATATAATTTAGCTATAAGAAGGTAGGTAAGCTGGTTCAAAAGAACGTTGTTAGAACAAAAGAGTAAAAGAGTTTCCAGAATCAATGTTCGATAAGACAACGAGAAGGTAATTTTATATACTTTTTATACTTTATAGCAGATGGACGTAACAAACAACACGAACTAGTAAAGGTAAACTAGTTAATAACTAAGTACGAAGACGAGGCTATCTATAAAATTGTGCCCGTAAATATCTAGATAAGAGATATCGTAGACTCAATTAATATCCAAATAATTCATTTTTATCCATAAAATTAAAGATAAATAATATTAATACACTATCTTTTTAAAAATAATAATAATAATAATAATTGTAATCCAGCGTATAGAACACTTGTTAGTTCATAAGACTTAGAGTCGACTAGCGCTCGTATCAGGCCACTCCAGCATCGGACATGGAGGTAACTGATTGCCGCTTTCATCGTGATGTAAGTATGGAATGAAGTTGTATAAAACATTAAAATTATCTTTAGCACTTCAAAGTGTTTTTCAATTTATTTCTAAAACGATCATAAGCTTATTTATTTTTCGCGAATGCCTTGTCTTGTTTAAGCGAACTACAACGTGAGCTGTTTCGTGAGCTTGAACGGTAAGCATTATACTATGCGCACAGCCTGTGCTCACGTCAGTTCTAGCGGCATGCGTTGTTACCCGCTTAACATACAGGTCTCTAGGGTAGTAATTAAAATCAGCTAAATTTCAGAATTACCATTAGTACCTAACGTAAAAATTGAATTGAATTTTAGATTATGCTTTGTTTGTACTGAAATGATAAAATATTTTATTATAATGGCTTTGGTGACAAATGTATATAGTAGGTATTGAGCAAAGTTTTGGCTAAATAAATTAATAGGTAGGTACGTTAAACTATATACAATTGGTTTACTTAAATTAAAATTGTCTTTATCTAAAATAATAAAAATACAACACTTAAACGAAAACTTTTAAAAATAATGAAATATAAGAATATATTAAACGTAACTTTATTCTAATAGCTTCAATATAAATTGAGATCTGTAAATTATATCAACCAAAAGGTATTAAAATGTTTCTAGTGGGATATGGATATCCATGTTTGTAAAGAGGCATTATTTATTACTTTTGAGAAAATATAAGACTATTAAAAATTAAGTAAATAAGGTTATTTAGTGGTTAATAACGGTAGTGATATAAAATTGATTTAATTTCATTACTTTTTGCAAGAATAAATTATCATCGTGATAAATGTACATGGATATCATTACATGATTAAATATAAGGATGTCATAAGTTAAGGATTGCAAGGTTCGACCACAGACCACAGTTAATAAGGTACAGTTCACTGCTCGTCTCCCATTAAACAACGCCTTAATTATGGTTACATTGTACTTACGATTATTAAATACTACGTTATGACTTCAACTTAAAATACCACTAATACCTATGTAGATTACGAGTACGGTGTAATCCTTACCGCAGATAACTCTAGATTCTTACAATATGGCAGTTGTCAATTCGCTAGCTGAGTTGTTGACTATTCTACCGTGATTATTTATTTGGTTTGACAAGCGCGAAAGCGCATTTCGTTGCGTGAAACAAAGAATCCGTTATTTTTGCAAAGAAAAACAACTTTATAATGTGTTATCACAACCATTATTGCAATAAAATTATATTTTTATTTGGTAATATTTGCAGGTACTTCACGCTTTACGATATGGTTAATTTGTAAATGGAATTGTATCTTGATTCGTATAAAATTTTTAATTTGGCTAGTGCATGAGTATTAGGTACGTTATGAAATTAGCAGAAAACTAATAAATTTATTGACAATTCATTAAATTTTAGTCAGAAAAAATCTCTGTATTGTTATTAGAACGATGCGATCTAATTTTACTTATATTTTTTAATTGTGTGTATATCTTTTAATTAAAATTGGCAAGATATAATATCTAGGTAATAGAAACTGTAAATAAAATGCGGTATTTTTAAATTTTAGCTGTATTATTTGATACAACATTTTAATTTGCAAATATAAATAAATTGTTCAGAGTATATTTTTAAATTTGTATTAAAATCACAGTTACAATAGAGTGGTAATTAGGCATGCTGAGCATCTAAAGACACGCCACAACTCAATATATGTCGAAGTTTACGAAGTTATATAGTGCGATATATTAAATTACTTTCAGATATAATTGTAATTATAATATAATTATAATGATGTCGACTGTGATATTAAGTATTTTAAGGCTCGACGTTATGTTATTGCTACAGCTATGGAAGAATACAAACGATTGAGGCACATATTCCCACACAGTTCTTGACATGTGCGTTTTTATCATAAGAGCACCACGAATAGTAGCAAAAACTCATTTGCAGATGCATTCAAAACTGAAAAGAATTGGCACATCCAAAATTATTATTGACAATAGAGAAAGATTTAAAAAAATAATTGTCTATGGCATATTGTTGTTAAACCTGTTTTTAAAAAGAAAAGCTCAAACTGGTAACTGTACTGTTGATGTGTAAAACCGCGCTGAATTGTAACAAAAATATTCGTATTTATTGCTGTTTGATAAAACTGAACAATGACTGCAACATTGTACGGTGAACTCTACGTATATTTATCGTAGACGGTTTTGTTGGCACAGAATTGTCTGTCAGAGCCTCAAGTAAATTGAGAAAAGCAAACCTCGAATGCAACGACAGCCAACCACATAAAGTAACTGAAGCACGCAATTTAATTACACATAAAATAATTAATCTAAAGTGGAGTAATACAATGTTGTCGCCATTATTGCAAGTCATAAGATACTGTACTTAAATAATAATTAAATATTTTACACCCTAATTATTTCATTAACCCATTATCGTCTCGTTATATAAAAATTTCGGTTTCTACGATCACATTAAGTAACAATAATGCTATAATGATATACTATGTACACATCTGAAAATTGCTTTTTTAATTTACACGTATATAATATATTATATAATTCTCAATATCATTATTTATTTACAAATATAGTATAATTTAATACTTAACAAATAATATTGCAGCTTGCAATCGCCTTTATTCACGCTCACTTATCTATTCCTTCCTTTATCACATTTGACTCCCCGTAGATGCCGCAAGGCGGATGGTGGAGCAGTCATTTATAGTATCGTGGAGAAAATAGCATGCCACCGCTAGTTTTGCATTTCCTCTTCAAATTTGTGGGATTCTACGATGTACATATTATTACATTCATGCATACAATATACATGATCTTGGTGTTCTTTTGTAGGAAAAACTTCATGGTAAATTCGATTTTCATGTCACTCGTATTTATTAGTAAACCCACATATAGGTGTTCAATTTCCCTTTCCGTAATGGTGTATATAAGCTAAGCGAGCAGCAACGTGCTTGCTGTTAGCATACGCAGTTCCCATCCGTAAGTACCTGGCCTTGTTACGAATGCAAGCGTGCTTACTGTGCATACACTTTTCGCGTGCTCACTTTTAGCCTATTTTGTTGCTCGCTTATTCTACTGACGCCTTTAATCGCATTCCTCATGGTTTCATTCTTCGGCTAGCGGAGTAGGAGCGCGCGGTAGTCAGCAGCACTCGACATTCGACAAGCATGTGAGCAGGCGCAGGCGCTAGAGGCCGCCTGTCTACACTTCGACAGCATCGCATATCCCGCTGCGCATGCGACTATGAGTATTGTCTCCTTGTTCTGATAGGATCAACTTTGTATACGATACAGATATGTTCATAAAAATTTTATTCTAAATTTGTGTAGTCTTTTAGTCGAATCTGAGATAACTTATTATAAGACTAATTCATATATTATGGTTTTTTATTCATTATTATCTAGAAGTTCAGTCAATACACATATGTGATTATTTTATCACTGAAGTATATTCGACCGGAATGCTTATACCAAGTCGAGTTTAAAATGGTGCGTATCGAGCACTCGATTTATGCGCAGTGGGAAAACATTGTTACGAAGGTAACATGGATACCGAATAAAGCACAGTTTAAGGCGTGGACGGAATTTACTGACTTCATACTGATACTCGTACAAACGTTTGTTACTTATTAAAATAATCTGATGTTCATAAGTAACTTACCCCGTAGGTACATATTATTGAGCAGCATATACCGAAGTTCATGCTGGTTTCAGGAATGACTCGATTATTACCGTTAAGCGAAGACTTACAAAAATAATATTTATCTCTGATCAATTTTAACAAGAAATTTTGCAGTGCATTTTATTTAAAGCTGTCAGTTTTTCCAAAAGTGTGACATTAAACTTGTAGAAAATCTATATACGTAATGCCTAATACAAAAATAAAATGTTTAACTTAAAAAAGTAGCATCCAATCAAAAGGAACTGTTGGGTTTATGCTATTGACTATTTACGTAATTTACGATAGATAGGTAAGTATTGTTTCAATAACGAAAGCTATTGTGATTCTGTATGATGCAGGTAAATATATCTAATTCTATAACCTGTTCGTACTCAAAACAAGTACGACTGGAGAAACTCAACGATAAGCAACGTTCATAATACAACAATGATCTCCAAATTGCATAGTATGAGATAAGGGCGTGTCCCACTGTAACAATTGTTTCCACACTGCATGGTGTCAGTCTAAGCTTAAAACTATTCTTATAAACTATTTATTATTCACAGTCTCCGACCGAGAGCGACACACAATATTCTCGTGTGCGTCACAGTAAAGGCAAATCTACTGCACTACAAAAATACGTGGGCAATGTCCATTATGCAGTCAAAATACGAGCCACATTTAAAGAGAAAAATATGTCTCCCTTACATCTTTATATAGTCAATAATCTTTATAATATCTTTACTCCATATAATATTCTTATATTTAAATAAAAACTCATTTATATATTTTCTCACCTTAGCTAACGAATTAACCCGCACTCGGAATAGTTCTCGTACGTGGAAGTACTCTAACCTCGTAACGTTCGCTCCGACATAACAGAAATATCTTTCTGTGATTCACTTGAGAAATAGCACGGCACGCACGCAGGCGAGCTCGCGTCGCTCTCGCTAGTCGCCAAAGCGCGTGCAAGCCTTCTTCCACTTGCACTGCGTGCACCAGAGGTCCCTCTGGTCCATGCCGTACACTTTGCGGCACTTCTTGTTGTCGGAGCGCGGCCGCCGTCCGGGGCTGCTCGGCGACCCGCTCGGCGTCAGGCGCATGTGCTTCTGAAGAACAGGGAACAATTTATTGATTTATTGGAAAAAAGAAGTGCATACGTAAAACAAATGACTACACATTGTATAAGTAAAATTCATAGCAGAGGCTCCCAAACTACTTATTTCATGTATAACACTTTCACTTTTGCAGGTTTCGGTGGCTTTGTCCGTGCTCAAAAAACTCAATTAAAAGTCTTGATGAAACTGAAGAAAATATTTTCGTTCGTTACTACCGTAACGTGGCAAATTTTCGTGGATCTCCCATTTAACTTGTGGACCCACATTTAGTAGGGTCTACTTTGGTGTGAAATAAAGTCAGTCGAGTTTCCCTTTTGAAATTACTAATTTATAATTTGAAACCAATCAACACTCTAATTTATTATTGTTATTAATATTCTTTATTATACCTGCACCAAATTAACAAAAACAAAACAACATACCTATCATGCTATCAGTTGGCAGCAGTGAATATCGGTTACTTATTTATCTATGAGTAGTGAAAATTCTTTATCTATGTGGTTTTCCGTTGTTATCTAAATATCATAATATATTATGTCGTGACATCACATCCGTTTTACAAAATTCAGAATCTGTCACTCTATATTTTTTTTATGATATGAAGTAGCAGACGAGCATGCAGGCCACCCGGTGTTAAGTGCTCGCTGCCGTCTATGGACATCTACATCCAACCTCAAGCAGGCTCCTCGTGTCCTGCCTGAGGTCGCATGTAGTTGCGCTGCTACCGCGGAGGCTGATGGTGACCTCATGTAAGTGTGGCCGGCAACTGCACCTTTTCACCGAAACACAATGGATTTCTTCATTTGCTTCACGGCAAACATGGGTGCAGCGATGGTAAAATATATGTTATAAAACAATTGAAATTGAAATCAGACAAATGAAAGATGATACGTACCGGTGAGTGCGAGCTTGACCAGGAATGCGTTAAGGGAATGCTTATGGGCCTTGCGGACCCATTCTGCAAAGTTGAGAGCAGTCCTTGCCTAAAACAAATAAATGTTTGAACTATTTAAAGAAATGAGTAACGAAATAAAAATAAACTATTACAATAGAAGAAAAATTCCGTGAGGTGGTATCAAATTGCGTTAAGATTGTCTATCAAATTTAAGATCATAAATCATAAGAACATGTTTCTTTTAAACCAATCATATAATATTGTTTAAAATTTCACGCTTGGGTTCGTACTAAAAGAGTGTAGAGTCGTACTGGCATATTTTTACTCTCTCAGTTCCGTAGTTACGCATAATTTGCAGTTTTTGTTTTAAGCCCTTCTAAAATGGCTACAGGATAAACGGACTAGACTAGCTTCGAAACTGGTAGAATTATCTTTGTTTTGTTCAGTGGAATATTCCCTTTAGTAATTACCTGTAAGAGCCTACAAG
>DWQK01002258.1:0-13526 GCA_018231225.1 Noctuana stator | reverse complement strand
ATGGCACAGCAATAGGACTCAAATTTATTAGGTCATTGCTGCTTTCTGCTAGATCAGTAATGGACACCCTTCCTCTCTGCTTAATAAACTTGGCCACATCTTCTAATTCTTTCTGTGAGATGTAGATGAATTTCCCCCTGTCATCTATAACTCCTGTCAGTTCTCCAGAAGCTTGCAGATCAGTTATTCTGTCAATAGCAGCTTGAGTCTTTAACTTGAAATGAGCGGCCAAGTCCTCCAGCAACACCACTTTTTGCTCCTGTAAACCAATTTTCATAAAATATTATGAGAATTGCATTTTTAATTATAGTGATTACATTTCAGGCTAGGAAGCTCGCTCAGGCTGGGTCCGTGCTTGATCCCCAACTGCACCTCTAGTTATTCAAATTATGTGTATATTATAAATCAATACTATGTCAACTGAGATACTTTTTTAATGAGCTATCAAAACATATCAATAATAAAATACAAAAGAAAATTATTTTATACATTAACAAGACCAATTGTTTCAAACAAAATTAGAATGTATTTTAGGGATTAAAAAAAATTGCATAAGATTTTTATACATTGTTTACTTTTCTTCTTAAAACTGATTTAATAAAAATTAATAGTGAATAAATGAATATGTATTGTGGCTAATACATATTCTAAAAATCTCTACTGGATATGGCTTGAGGCTATATGTCTTAGTGATCAATTCCAGTGGGTGATTTTTACTATTATTATTAATTACCTTGATGTAGTCAATAAACTTCTTTAGTGTGTTCTCTTGATCTTGGTCATCATCTTCTTCAAAACCTTCTCCTTCAACAGTGAAAGCTGCCTTTAAGGCTTCATACTCTTCTTGTTCTTTACGTTTCCTTTCCTCCTCTGCCTTACGCTCTGCTTCTTCAGCTAGACGTTCTTCCTCCTTTATTAAAATTCGAATTTAGTCTCTCAGTTTTATAAATTAGCCTATTTGTTTACTACATTTTACTTATTATTTACAAGAATGATAAAACACAGCAAATCATTATGTTTATAAGCAAATTTCTTTCTCGTACAGACTTCCAGAATGGCATGAAAAGAAAATCTGTTTGCATGTTGACTTTAGGAGTTGACTGCTGCAACACTTTTAACACAAAACTTATTACATGCTGAGTTGAGCAATAAATATTGCGATACTCCAGCAACAGTTTTGACAATGAAACAGGTAATCCATCAACTATCGCTGAAACATACCTGTTCTTTTTCTTCCTTCTTCTTCCTGTCTTCTTCCTTCTCCTCATCTTTCTTCTTTTTTAATTCTCGCATTAGTTCTTCTGCTTCTCTGGCTTTCTTTTTCTCTATTTTGGCTTCCAATTTAGCTCTTTTCTGTAAAGTAAAAATGTAGATAATGTTGCTTTATGCATAGATGTTTTAATAATAAGTGATGTTTTAATCTTAAATCAATGAGAGATTTTTAGTGTCTGACCAAATATAATATTTGTACAGTTAAATTATAACTATATTCTGTTATAAACATTGCTTTGATTTGGAGTGATAGAAACTGAATACTCATTAGAAGTTCAGCCGGGGAGGCACTACTGTCAATTTCATAGCCAGCCACTTTCTAAAGTATTAATCTAATAAGTTTGTCCTCAATGTCTGTAATACTATATTATTGTAGTAGTTAGGCATGAGTAGTTGAACCAATTTTTATAGTTTGAAACAGAAAAAATGTTTCACTATGCCTTTCCCATACCATATACACATACGGAAACATACCTTAGCCCCCATTTTGTCATCAATCTCTACTTTTGGGGTATCTGATCCAGATCCTTCATCTTCTTCATCTACAGCCCCTGGTTCCTCTTCTATTAAAGCTTGTTGATGTCTTGCAGCTTTTAGAATTAATAAATAGTGATTGTCAAGATTATTGAAGTATTTAAGGTACTTAAGTTTACAACTTTAGAAAGCTACATTGCAGGTCTTAAGGACTGTGGGTTTGCTTATTTACATTGCTGCTAATAAAGGACTGAAAGCAAATTGCTTTTGTTTAAGCAATGCTTACTTTGTATATAAACTCATAGACAATTAAAAAAAATGATGCAGTAAAGCGCAACTATGGCAGCAGTGTCCGAATGTGTGATAGACACTTGAGCAAAACATATGAATATCATGATGTGATTGTACCAGTGTACATGTGTAAGGAGCATTGACTTATTAAGGTAGCTTCTCAAATGTTTTAATGACATAATATCCATTCATTTAAGATGCCTATGTATAAACTAACAAATGTTTAGAACATACCATTAGCCCTCATTCGCGCTCTTTGATTTCGTACAGCTTGAACTCTCCCAGGACCGCCATCTCGCTGCACCACAGCCCTAGGCCTCGCTCCAGGCGCTAGAAAATGTCATAAAAATATATAGAAACAAGTTGCGATTTTTTACTATTTTGCATAGGTTTTAAATGAGCTGTACTTACTTGGCTGTACCTTTGACACCTTCAGAAAGGCAATCGTTAAAACCAGTATTACTATTGCGCTTATAATAGCTGCTAAGATAAATGGATCCATGTTGTTTTGATATGTTTCTGAGTTGAGACTTGAGTTAAACACTAGCACTACCTAATGTAATTTTTTCTGGACGTAACTTATTATTTAACTTGTACTTTGTTAACCTTGTGAATAGTAGTAATTATTTTGTTACTTCTAAAGAAAATAGCAAATACGGTATTAGGTTTCTTAATTTCTTTCTACTTTGTATTATGTCAATTCAATATGTTCACATTACTTCACATTTACAAATAGGTACCTACTACTAACGTCATCGATAATTTTCAAGTCGTCTGTCAATGTCAACTTGTCAAATAGCGCACGCAGTCACGCAACGTCATCAAAAGAAAACGTCATTCATTGGCATTGGACGCGATGTTTGACACAACCTTCACAGATTAGATAAAATCATTTAATTTACACTCTACATTACTTATTAACTTTTTTAACTTAGAATAATATTATTCTAACAAGATTTCATGAAACAACTTATTTATCAAAAGTATGATTTAAAAGGTATAGTAATGAGATCAAAATTAAAAAAGGTACTTTAGTACACTGCGTGGTCTTCTTCATTTACGAAATATCTTCTTAGTCTCTGATATTTTACTATCTATCTTATTTATGATTTAGCTGACGTGTGTTGTCATGGCATGTCATTGTATTTCGAATCGATTTTCGCCGATTGTTGTAGATTAATTTAAAATATAATAAACTAAAACACAATGTTATTTAAGTTATCATCCCTTACGGCTATATCCCTTGTATTGCACGTAACATCGGCATTATACTTTCACATAGCGGAAGGGGAGAGAAAATGTTTCATAGAAGAGATACCTGACGACACCACTGTCCTAGGTAAGGGTTTAACCAGGTTCGAATGGCCTAAATTTATTGATTATTTCTCAATCGTATTAAATGTTTGTACATGAATTTTTCAGTGAACTACAAAGTGGAACTGTATGACCCTCGGTCTGGTGGCTTCATGCCCTCATCGCCGGGTATCGGCATGCACGTTGAAGTTCGGGATAATAGCGAGCGCGTCATACTCTCCCGGGTGTATTCATCGGAAGGCAGGATCTCCTTCACATCTACGACGCCGGGTGAACACGTCATTTGTATGTACTCTAACAGTACCTCATGGTTTAGTGGATCACAGTTAAGGGTAAGAAAGAAAACATAGTAATGATTTCAAAAATAGTTATTATAGAAAGTAGTACTAACATTCATCATTATCAATGTCCAGTTGCACAGAGGAGTGACCCATGTCTCCTCTGAAATATGTAAAGAATGTCGGTTGTATACTACCATGTTGTGACTGAAATGCATGTAGTGGCTGAAAGTCACTAACATGCTAGCTGTGTGCATGACATGTGTTAGGTGTGCACTTCGTCAGCACACTTAAAAATGTTTCACTACTCTACACAAACAGCTTGAGTTCAGTGTTATCATTATAACCACCTGTGCAAATACCCTTTACATGGCTTTGATATACATTTAAGAGATGTGTGATCATGTATGCGGCATGAAACATAGTATTAATTTTAACTGTCAACATGTCTATACTTCATGTATTTATGTACACAAATTTTTTTTGACATTCTATTATAAAGAAAGTAACTTTTATAGTAGGGGTCACCGAGTGCTCGAAACAACATTACACAAAAAATTGTAAGTGTATTTACGTCAAGTTAATTATCTAAATAAATACAGCGTGACATTCATAGCCCCACACTAGAATTTCCTGTGTTGTGTGTGCCATGGTTACATACAAAGGTATTTGCATATACAGCCAGACCAAGAAATTTAAAGTTCATTATTTAAACTTCTACCTCGCTGAAAATCAAACCCTTTGAATGGCAGACCAAAATGGTATCCGCTACACCACATGAGCTCTTCTGTAAGATCCAGTTAACATTATAGTCTGTTATTCAGGTGCACCTCGACATCCAAGTGGGAGAGCATGCAGTGGACTATGCAAATGTGGCGCAAAAGGATAAGCTGACAGAGCTCCAGCTAAGGATAAGACAGCTTGTGGACCAGGTTCATCAGATCACAAAAGAACAGAGCTACCAGCGGGTAACAAACATTTCCTATATTTTTATGTGCTTCATCATTCGTATGCTGCCAGGTTGGGATTTCTCAGATATGAGAAGACAAGAGAAATTATAACTGGCATGCCATAAGTCTTTAGAAGTGAAGGTTACAAATACCACTGTGATTTTTTAAATAAATAAATAATGCTTCACACTCACAGTCCCACATCAGAGTCCCCTGTGTTGTGGCTGCCATGGACACACACAAAGACAAATACACAAACACCCAGACCGAGAACAGAAATCTAAATTCATCATTTAAATATTTTATATTAATTAAGCATTTGTGTTATGTACATAATCCAATTATAAGTAACATAATAATATACGTAATAATCTTATTGTTCTTTTACTCTTTCACACATTAACTTAAGTGTGAAGACTATTTCTTCCAACTAAATAATACTATACAAATTTTAGATTGTGTGTAGTCTTAATATTATTATGATTATTTATTATCTGACAATACTATTTGTTTTCATGTTACAGCATCGTGAAGAACGCTTCCGGCAGACATCAGAGAGCACCAACCAAAGGGTTTTGTGGTGGAGTCTGTTGCAAACTGGTGTCCTAGTTGCGATTGGATACTGGCAGATGAGACATCTCAAGAGTTTCTTTGAGGCTAAGAAACTAGTTTAATAAAAAAACTTTTTCTTTTCTTTTAATCATTTAATATAGTTTATCTGTGTTAATTTAAAAATAAAACATCAAGTGTAAATTCACAATATTTGAACAGCTTTTGTAAAATATGATCTGTATTTTGAATAAAAATTTCAAATAAAACAATAAGTAGTTTATTGGTCCTGTGCAAATTAGTTATGTTAACAGTATAATATTATTTTGTACAATATTAAGAGCACCAGTAATCTATTTTATATTTGATGTTACATGACATATTTTATTTTCTTTTTATTACATTAGTTAGAAACTGAGAATGGATTTTTAAATTATAAGTTCTCCCTAGCACCAATCATAAGAACATTGCATGGAATGTAAGAAAAATTCTAAGTTACATTATTATGACAGTTAAAATCTGCATTAAAATCTAATTGTTTCAAAATATTCATTATCTCAAATTGACTATCACTATCAACTGATTTGTTTCAAAATATCAAAAAGTTACTTCTTGCAGTTCCAATAATATAACATAGGTACATATTGAATAAAAATTAACCAGGATTCTACAGGTGTAGTCAAATACTGCATGATGTGGACACTATAGACAATATTCTTTATAAACCCTCATTTTAACTAATGAACAATAACACATGTCATGTAGTTGGTTCTAGACTTCTAAAACAGATATGATCAATGAAAACTACAATTAAATGACACATACAATATCAACACAACAAATACCTATACAACATTATACTTAAATTTATTAAAATTGCTTTTAGAAAAGGCATTTTTTGTCTATACTATATTGATCCATTGCCAATTGTCTATAATAATCACAATATTAATTAGCACTTTTAATCCTAAACATATTATCTAAGTGTTTGATAAATAGCACTGGGTTGGCTTTAGGAAAAGGCACTAATAGCTCAAAATCTACTGTTTCTAATGTGCTCTCTAGGGTATCACAGGTGCAGTAGTAAAGATGACCATCTACTTGAAGCTTTTCAGCCAGTTCTAGCTGATGGTTGTCCATCAAATCTTCATTCACAACAACCAAAAGTGGTTTCTTTGCACCCAATGCTTCCAAACAGCTGCCCGCGCCAGCGTGACTTATAACTAAATCCGCACTCTCAATATCCTCTTTTAGTGACTTCTTAAATCTATACAAAGTCAGTTTCACGCCCTCTTTTGTGTACTCCCCTGCTTCTGTCTCACTGTTACCGATTTGAAAGATTACTTCTTTACAGCCGATGTTTTTCAGTGTCTGTAGCACTGACGAGGTTAGAATATATTCACATAGTAAATCGAAACGCGTTGTGCCGACTGTAACAAATATTCTCCTGTAATCTTGAGGCATTTTGTTTTGATTGTTTTAATTTTTAATTTAATTGTTGCCAAAATAGTCCAAAAACTCTTCTTGTCAATGTCAGTATTGTCATTGTCACTGTCATTTAATGACATCAGTTTTTTTAAATTATTATACGGCCATGAATCTTGTCTTTTCTGCTATATATTTTGAACATCAAAATTATGAATTTTTTCATTTGAATAGATGGGAGTGAATTAAAAAATTGTTACGTGAACTTGAACTTCTGTACTTGTAGGCCTAGTAATTGAATTATGACCAATTTCAAGAGTACGTTAGGTAAGTAGTACACCTACAATTTTAGAATGTTACAAAAGTATATTGTTGACTTTGGTAATAATTATAATTCCTTGTTCAACTAAAATTACATCACAGATTGCTATTAAGCCTGCTCATAAGTTAACCATTCCGACACGCATGCGTTGTTCGTAATTACCGATCGTACATTTTTAATGCGCCTGACCTTTTACTTCTTCACAGAAGATAGCCTATTATATAGGATGTTTTTTAAAAACAGACGAAATTTTACTGCAGTTTATTTTAGTACGGGCCAAAGGTATTTTTAAGTCTAATAGGATTAATTATCTTCATCAACACTCCATATTGTGCCAAACTCCCAACGCCCAATATGGGACATGCATGGTCTACTCTCGAATGTCAGAACAGTTTATGCCTCTCTTCTCTCTTCTTTCTCGCATAGAAAAGTTTAGGTACCTACAATTGTGGTGAACTTTACTGAGAATTGCCCGACAAATAAGTTTTATTCGCAATAAAACTTTCAAAAATTAGAGAATTTAACAAAAACAGATTTTTAACCCAATGCTGCAATGCAGTATTTGCAGCAGAGCAATATAATATTAAAATAACGACTCCTTGGACATCCTGTACATGTACTCATACTATTTCTTCCAATTTCCTCACAACTTCGCGTGTTCTACTTGCTATTGCTACTGTTAAACCATAACATGACACACCTGTGCCGACCTAGTTACCGTTATATACTAATTAAACCCTAAATAATAACGGAATTTTCATATCTAGTCATACATGTTATAGTTTTTGGTGAAACTATGATTGGAAACTTATTGTTGAGGCGGGGCAAAGTGCGCGCTCGTGTGCAGAATGTTTTTATGGATATTGTGTTTGTATTTTTCGTTTGGTCATGTTTCTGGGGAAGATTTTCCATCTTTGATTACAGCAAATGCATCAATCGGTAATTGTTAAAAATGTAGACTCACCATTCTTATTTCATTCCAATTATTAAATGTGGATCTTTCCTTAACAATTCACTTTATTACAGAACATTTACCCAAGACGAAAGATAGGCGCTGCAAAGTTTGAATAGCCTGTTGGTGGCATATGTTTAAATCCGTCACTGTGGTGTGTGCACGGTTTATCACACATTAATCTCATAAAATACATAAACTTATAATCATTATCTATTTCGATCACATTAACCACAGTAATTTTTCCTATTCAAAATTAATTTGTCTCTTTTTCAGCTATAGTGCTTGACCGACAGTACTTAGGAGATCAGTACCAGCCTATCCTTGATGATCTGAAGGATTACATCAAGGAACTAGTGAGAGTTGAACTAAACCACGGTGGATTGGTTGTACATTACTTCTCGTGGACTGCAATCAGTTTTAAAAAAGGTTTTTTTTTTATATACCTAGACTCTGCTTACTTAGGCGTATGTGTTTCATGATTACCCCAGTTTATCGTTCGAATATCAGACATCATCGAACCTGTATTTTTCATCACGAGCTGCCAACGGTCGGTAATCTGGATTTTAGCATCAGCCGTTTGCTCAAAGTAAATCTAGCAGCGTCGATTTTCCTTGCAGCTCATATTATAATGCTCTACAAAATCTTCACCAGTATTCGACAATTCCAGGTTTCTTTGCAGTCTTCAGCATTGCATCTTGTGAAGACACCTGGTCTCTATTCTCACGGACTGAAGAGGAAGAGCTTATACTATTCGCGTTGACAGAAGTTGATTGTCCACGGTTACCCTCTGACGCAGCCATAACTGTTACATACGCAGAAATTGGCCAGGAGTTACCGCAGCTTATACTTGATTTGCGGACAAGGAAAGTACTTAAGTGGAAGTCTGCTGTAATTTTACACGACGACACACTCAGTAAGTAGTAACTACTTCATGTTTTCTCGTATTTATATTTGAAGTGGTAGAGTTAAAGATTATTTTAATGATGTTTGCTCTGATGTTGGCAACGACAATAATGGTAGTGATAATGTTGATGATCGTGGTTAAATTATTACGGGCGATGGTTTTAGATCTTTTTTCAAAAATAAATTTAGTTTTGAAACTTATATTATAGGTAGAGACATGATATCGCGAGTAGTGCAATCATTGACTTTACAAATGGATGATAAGGATGTACCTTCCGTATCTGTAACTGTCTTCAAGATGAAGCATGAGGTCAACGAATATTTGAGGAGAAAAGAGATGACCAGAGTTCTATCTAAGCTTCCAGTAAAATATACAGGTAAAACCATATTAATTACATCTGTCTTCATATATTATGTGGAAAGGGAATTCACCATAAGGCATGAGAGAAACTCTGAAAATATTCTGTGCAAGAAGTTACAAATCTTTATCTCCTAATAAAGAAACTATTAAACATTTACCTACCGTTACGTAGGTGAAAACTTCATAGCTATAGTGACAGCAGACGTGATGACGACAATGGCCGAGACAGCCCGAGAGCTGCTCATGTCCAACACTTTAGCCCAGTGGCTGTATATAATAGCGGACACGAACTCGCGAACTGGAAACTTGTCCACTTTAGTGAACAGCCTCTACGAAGGAGAAAACATTGCTTACATTTATAATGTGACCGATGATGATATTGATTGTAAGGTAAAATAAATCTCCATTATTACTTTAATATCCTTTTATTTCAAGCACAATGTTTTCCGAATTGCGCGATGAACACTTATATTTATAGTCTCGTAGAAGAATCTGTCTTTTTTACTGTGTACCCTTTTGGTAGCACGATATCCCTTGCTCTATAAAGGTACTTTTATATTGGTGAGTTCTATCTTTTACCAATATTTTCTTCTATGTTCAGCATGGAATCCTTTGCTTCTGTCAGGAGATGATGAGTGCTTTCATATCGGCTCTGGATACAGCCGTGCAAGAAGAGTTTGATGTAGCTGCTCAGGTCTCCGACGAGGAATGGGAGGCGATCAGACCATCGAAGGCCCAGAGAAAGAAAACATTGCTGAAGTATATGCAAGTTAGTTGTTTTTAATAAATGTAAATCTGTTTCTGGTCAAGTAATTTTGCCGCTTATTTGTATTCTACTATTCCTTCCTCAGCAATACCTTTCAACTCACAACAAATGCGGTAACTGCAGCAGCTGGCAGGCTTTGGCAGCAGACACGTGGGGCGCCACCTATCGGAGGCACACAGACGGCAGTGGTCACCTACTTAGGAACGAGACTAACGTCACTAGCTCAGCTATAGAAAACATAGAATTGTTGCAGGTATGAATTTATATGCCTATCTCAATTTAATTGGTCAAGTAGTTTTGGAGCAAATCAGCTGTGATAGACGGATGAACAGTAATATAAGGCTCCAGTTTTTTCATTTTGAGGTAAGGAACTCTAAAAACTAAATGATCAGGCGTGCGTAACAATACATTTTGCTCCTCATATAGTAACAAGAACGTCAAAGTAACTTTGTAAAAGTGAATCTAAAATCCAAAATAAATAATCTTCTTAGGTCGGATACTGGCGACCTGTTGACGGGATAACGCTGGAAGATGTTCTGTTCCCGCACATAGTACATGGATTCCGTGGAAAAGAACTGCCGATAATAACTTACCATGTGAGTTGAATGTAAAGGTGTATGTCACTAACAATAATTACATTTAATTGTATTTAATTTATGAGGTATATGTATTTAATTTATACTCGCTAGTTGCAAAATTCATGCGCGCTTCTGTGTTTCTAAAGGCATGTGAATTCGTCGGTCCCGGCTGATATCGATAGATAACATTGTCGTTAAGCCTGGTCGGATACGCTTTAGGCGGTTCGAGAACATCTGACTCGTATTACCTCTTTTATTATAGGTGGCCTACCTTCAGAGCAATATCGGTAACTTTGATCGTTTTAAGTACGTCCTTGTTTTGCATTCTTTTTGGTATATTAATAATAATTCCATGTAATCTAGAATCCTCCATGGACAATCCTGCAGACAAACGCTTCCGGCTTCGTCGTGAGCCATGGTGGACTTTTGTTTGACATTGTCAACCAGCTTGCGACCACTAAAAATTTCACGTGAGTCTGGATATTTTTTTCAATGTCTGTGATTTTTGATGACTAAAGCTTAACCGGTGGTTATTCTAATATAAGTGTACTTACATTATATAAGTACGTTATTCAATGTTTTAAGCCTAATTAATTATAGCAAGCGATGATTTTGTTTGTGAAGGCAAAAATCGCAACAAAATCTGCACGCCCGAGAATTTTCCATGATGTTTTCGAAAGGCATATGAACTTCACCAACATTTCTCATATCTCAGAAGGAGAAATTTTGATCACCTGTTACGGCAGAACAGTGACACATAGTTGATGATGAGAATGATAAACATTTATTGTGTTATATTTCAATTTCTTTCATTTTCTTTTTAATAATTTATTTATTAGGATTAGGATTTTGCTGCCGGGCAACATCAAACAAAATGTGTCCAATATATCGTCCACTGATGTAAGTATCTCTCAGCCATTGTTATTTTAGATTTGTCCGATTGAATTCAGAATCTATCAGTATTTTTTTTCCATCATCATTTAAATCATACATTTTCTATTCTGGTTTAAGGATTTGCACTTAAAAAGTTAAAAATCGAATCAGTAAAATTTTTCACTTCATTTTTTAAATACATCTTTAGGTACTGAAATGACAGAAATCTGGCGCGAATACCTTTACAGGAAGATTTCCCCACAACAAATTTATTTAAGTAAATGTTACCTGGCTATTTATGCCTATTCAATGCACTGCTAACTGTTACTGGTTATGATAAATCCTAAACCATTATCGTATCATAATTATTATTACGCCAGTACGTGTTAAGCTCTTATGTAGGACAATAATCTAATTTTAAACCATACTAGATAGATATAGAGTTTAATTTACTGTGAACCATTATCGGATATCCTATAATGCACCAACAAATCACGCTGAAGCCTAATTATTCAGGATTTATGCCCATGTATTGTTGTTCCTCTTAGTGTATGATTATTTTCATTTTCTGGTGTATTGTACAGAACCTTCTTTGTTGTTGTTACCAAATTAAATTACTTATGTAATTTTCGCGTAATGTTCGGACAGGTTATTGGTAAATTTTTTGCAACGGCAAGTGGCCGATTTACCTTTTCCTGTTTAAGAACCTAAGTATACCCATTTAAAGGAGTTTCGTACCTATTGGATACTTTATCCATGAATATTCTTTAATTTTGATGGTGATTATTATAGATAACGACTTATCTCACGGTCTTATTTTATGAATAGGTTTTATTCTCTTTTAATAGCACTTTTCTAAACCTGATTCTAAAGTCCACATATATTTCAGATCATAGGACGTCAATCAAAAGATGGCACCTACATCCGCAATGGTAATAATTACCATAGCCAAACACGTATCTTCCTAGGATTACTAGTAATCTTAATCGAGGCTCAAGTAAATTTTCCAGATGATGCACAGTCTAAGCGCAAAGCTAACCCTCGCAGCCATCGCAAGAGGACAGGCAGCTCTTGCAGCAGCTTCCTTTACCATCCTCAATGAGCATATGCCAGGTAGTATAATATAGTACTGTATCATTTGTCATCCATCCATAAGCTGAGTATAGCTACTACTAGACACAGGTCATAGAAATAAAATATTTGTACTATGAAACATATACTAAGTTGATTAGTTTCAAGTTGATTATAAATCTACCTGAAATTTTATATTAGAACTTCCACTCGTACATGAAAATTTTTGTTCCTTTTTAAGTTTAAGCAATTACGTAGACAGGAATGAAGCACGTGAAATATCCTCACTTGAGGAGATTATGCAAATCTTGTGTTTAGAATCTTCTCATGACAAGATTGAGAACGGAGAAACTGAGAACTAAATCCGATTTCGTATTTTATTCAAGAGGTGCTTTGAGATATATGTCATGTTAACATTGAAACGACTGCAGAAATTACGGTGAATTGATAGAAAGGTAAAACTTGAAAAGTAATTAACATTTAAGCTGAGAACGTATGACGATTTATGGATTAATTTTCATCTCATTTCTTTGACTTATCTTTAACGAGCATTCTGTTTAAGCTTAAATATTTGCAGGTGTTAACTATACAGTTCCCGTCAGTATCCAGCCATATTCCTTCATCATAGCGCGTCCAAGAGAATTAAGCAGAGCATTATTATTTCTTCTGCCGTTTACGACTGATGTAAGTTCGTAAGTTTCAGGGTATACGAGATGATTTGCATATAGCATAAATAATATTTTAATCTGGGTTAGATGGGATTTTATTGTTGCCGACATTAAGAACACTATTATACCCAAATTGTTTCATCTTTTCAGACCTGGTTATGTTTAGGGTTTTCTGTAATCATTATGGGACCGACTCTCTACGTAGTGCACCGGCTTAGTCCATACTATGAAGCTATGGACACTACCCGGCAGGGCGGCTTATCTACTATCCACAACTGCTTGTGGTATGTCTATGGGGCGTTGCTTCAGCAAGGTAGGTCATATATATTCACTTATCAAAGGCATATCAAACGAGAACTCAAGAACGCACTCAATCTATATCTTTACTAATAATATCTACGCTAATCTCAGGAACTACTGGACCGATTTGAAAAATTATTTTAGTGTAAGATAGTCCATTTATCGAGGAAGGCTAT
>DWQK01002257.1:0-13526 GCA_018231225.1 Noctuana stator | reverse complement strand
GGTTAAATCGGTTAAGTAGTTTAGGAGTCCATCGCGGACAAACACTGTGACACGTAATTTATATATATTAAGATGTACCTAATGATCACGCCCGCTTAAAATATGTAACGATCACAGAAAAGAAGGAACCTAACAACTTTGAATGGAATTTGTTTTTTTTTTCTCTCTTAGCTTTAAATGGTTTAGTCTAAGTTTTAAGAAAATTTACGATTTTATAAAAATATAGTCCATCCCAAATAAACTTCGTAATTCGATTACATATTTATTAAACTAATATGCGTCGTTCCCCTAATAATACCGGCAGCCATTCCGTCGCGCTGACATGGAAAGGCTCTCTGTTTGATGAAATAATCCACATAAAAACAACATATTGCTACGTGTTCTCTCGAATTAGGCTTTCTTGTTCTATTGGCGACAAAAAGAAATTTCCATTAAATGTATTTTGTAGTTGAAAATCAATCCTAATAATAATAGAATTGAACCCAACAAGCGAGTCAAGTATAATAACGATCATGAAATACTAGAACCTAATGACATAAGGCATAGATAAATAAACATAGATTTCTCAGAATCTAAAAATCTTATTGGATCGTGTCAAGAACGAACAATTCCATTACATTATCTTACCAATTAATAATGTGGAGGAAAATAAATCCTAAAATAACCGTCCAATTGTACATCAAAGTAACAACATAAAATTGATGACGATTTAGTAGCAACTTAATTTAATGACGCGATCACTGAGCATAAAACAGTTTTACTCGTACTTTGGCGCAAAATGTCGGTAGCACGGAACCGTTTAACGTGTTTCAGAAGCGAGGAAACTGAGGTGCAAAATCCAATACTTTACTCTAAAACTTTCTAAAAGAAACTTCAAATTCAAGTGCGTAGTTGATACTATGCATGACTTTTTGAAAAGAGCACGAACATGTAGAACAGTCAAACTATCGTTTAAAGATAAAACTTATTATGATCGTATTCAGGATAAGGTTTGGCAATTATTTGGTTCTTATGTGGACGGAGCACGAGGGCTGTAAAAGTTTTCGCCATCCATTTAAAGATAAGGGTAATCGAAAGGTAATTTAGTTCATAAGCGTGGGGAAAATAAAGGAGAAAAGTCAACGTTTGTATGTCCTAGCTTTATTTATGGTACGAGTTAGTGATGTGATCTTCAATTAATTAATATTACCTTATACCATAATCATGTTTTCTAACAGTTTATTTAAATAATATGTTTTCAAAAATGGATTTCACAGAATCTCGATATCAAATTTTCTGGCTTTAATCTCGTTAGCACTTTCAGATCGATGATTTTGTTGTTGGTGTCTTATAGTGTAATTAAATGAAGAAAAGCTTAATGCACCTACGGAAGTAAATAAGTAATTCAGAATCCTGAGAGCTTTGAAGATCACATCTGAACTTTGAGTGGTCGCATCGGCGTCTAACTGGAAAATCAGGAAGGCGTGTTCAATTAAGGCCAAACTTCCTTAAAGTTCCAAATGCTCGGAAAGCCGCCGAGAAGCGATTGAGGCAATGGTTCTAATTGTTCCGACAGTTTGATTCTGGATGCGGTGATACAATTTTAATCAATTAAACTAGGCCGGGAAATTCTTCGTTGGATGAAATTTCAATGATGAGATAGGTCACCGATAATAAACACAAAACGGATTCCAAAATTGCCTGTACTTTTCTTTAAGACAACTTTTACGGACGCATTGCTTGTAGGAAATTGTAACCTATCGTTTACCCGCAAGAGTGAAACTGTACCTTTGGCCGGATGAGTTGAAGTTGGAATTTTATTGAAGGTGGGATCATTTGTCAGTGCGGCCGAAAGCGAATCCCCAATCTGTATTTGCGGACCACTCGATTGGTCGACTCCGCTGCGAGTTCCGTGAGCACAAAACAGTGACAGCAATAAATCTACTGTCGCGATTGTAACCGTATACATTATTCAGAACGTTCACGAATGGTTATGGGGTGTAGGTCGACATAACAACACATTAAGTCTTGTGTAGGTAACTCGAGTTATTCGTCTTTTTGTGCGCTCCTGGTGTATAAGATGGTGATCTTATATATAAAGCAAACCATAACGTTCTATCTTAAACACGATCCTAAACCGTACTATTTTCCGAATGTTGGTACTAAGTTAACTACCTTCAGAAAGTTTTCAAGAAATCTTATAAATATTTGAAAATATTAGAAAACTTAGAAATCTCAAAAAGCAATTCCCATAATATAACCCGGTAATATCTGGATACTGAAAGCTTACCCGCCGTTACAAATAAGGTAATTTGCAGATTTGCAGTTACAAACTCAAAATGTCAGTGAAAGAACGCTGAAAATTACAGCCAAAGCCTAATTTTTTGCGTTCTTTCACTGAAATTTTGAGTCGAAGCACGCCGTAAATTCAATTTTATTTTCATAAATAGAACGTGCATTGTACGAAAGGCTGGTGTTAACAATTTGGCACCGACGAACGAGTTGACGGTGTCCAAAAAACATTAAAATTATTTATGTTTCGAATTTTCACACCGCAACATAAAAGGAAAATAGCATGAAATTTGTCATAAACAGTACGGGTTATGTGAGTATTTACTAAACAAACTAAAATTTGTGACCAAAATCTTTGTTATTGCAAAGTAGTTTTTAACCTTGTTTATTGGCATATTTTTAATTTTAATTTAACTTTTTTAATTCTCTTTTTATTGGAAAGAAACCAGCCAGCAACATACACCACAATAAACTCAGAGACAAACACAGACATGATACACGTCAAGGGCGGGCCCTTGTTCATTTGGCGAAAACATCAAAACCAAGAATACGAGTACATGACCGCATCCCGTGGACCCTCGCAATACGTGGGACGAAAGCCTAATGGCTTACGAATCAAACTTGGTGCCAACTTGGTTATAAGTTTCACGCCTACCATCTCAAATCTATCTGTGTGTAAGGCGTAAGCAATTACTTCTGTTTGTAGGACCGGATATTGCCCACGAAGTTAGATATCTCGGTTGGAAATAGTGATGGAGCGGAATAGTTTATTCGACGATGGCTTTCGTAATATTATATCTGCATTTACGAGTACATTGACAATTTAGACTGTATCCCAAACCAATCGATAAACAGCATAATTTTTGTACTATGTGAGAAAGACAATCGAATCGCTTCATGACACTCGAATTGAATCGTGGAAATTAATACATCTGCGAAAGGATGAATGAATAGTACATAGGTTATTAAGGAGCTTTAACTTTACAAAACTTTTTACTATCTATTCACTTATGAGTAGATACCTATCTCAAAAAGTTGGCACAGTTCTCGTGCTGATATTTACGATAGGGAAAGAACCCTAATTGCTTAAGTAAGATATTACAATACAACTTTGTCAATTTCCTTAGAGAAAACTTCCTTTGAATAAAATAATATTGTTACGTTGACAAGTTTAAAATCGGAATATTTCATAATTGCTGCCACACTCATTTTAAGTGTACCTACCTATACAATTGTGTCACAACTAATTTACTTACTGAGTTGAGAGAATATCATAAATATACCATACGATTATGGATTGCATGTTTGAAATTATATGGCGCTCAGAAGACATAAAAGACAGTTGGTCGTGTACAATTTATGTTGGATACTCTGCGGGAATAGTATCAAATAGTTAATAAGTTTTAGGAATGAAAAACACCACTGAATTCACTGTATAATTTCAGTGGTATTTTATTACAATTGTCTTTCTTTAAAAGCAAGCCACGTGACTCATCAACTCTTTCAAATAGAAGATGCCACTGTACGCACACGATACTCGTACGTGGGTTATTGTAGAGTTGGCGGTTCATTTCCTGCGAGCCTACTGACCTAAAAAACAGTTTGCACTAGTTCATCATAGTCGGCCACTAATTAATCTTCTAAATGATTGAATAGTCGAGCCATCACATCACCTTTATACTTACCAATACCTTCTTTATCTCTTCTCTCTTCTTCTCTTTCGAAACATCTAAAAAAACTTCAATAAAACGAAGCACATGATTGTTTACGGTTACTTAAAAAAATCTACAAATATTCGAAATTTAAAAATGGACCCTGCGGAAGATCAGCACTGGAGTTTTGGACTTCCAGCTTCCAGCTGAACAGCAGATTCCCTTTTGTATACGTCGTAAAGCGTTTGTCACTTTGGTTTTTCTTTTGGTATTATTATATTGTCCGTCAAATGTTATAAATAAAACTTTCTTCTTTTAAAAAAATAAATAGCATACAAGTGGTTGCCGTAATTTTTAAATTTATCGAAAATATTTTTTAAAAAACCTAGCGATCACAGTACGGGCAATTTATTCCTCATTGCTTACTATGTAGTGATAAATTGTGCATATCCAGAAAAATGTATCGTATTTTAATTTCGTCGAAATCCCGGTCATAAAAATGCCGAAGCTGACAAAAATCTATGCGACATCCCGAAACAAGCCGATGGAAATGAAAAATATGCAATATTTTTATAATCAAGTTAGTATTTCACGGGAACGTTTAAACGTTTAATATTATTCGAAATAATTATGCGAAATTCAGTTCATGATCAGGAATCAACAAAAAATCAATATAAGAAAGCGTAGTTCTATTCAAGAACTTTAAACAAAATGTAAAGCATTTATATGGGTGGCTACCTATAAAGATATGTTACAGAGAAATTTAAAAAGGTGGTCACATTTAAAAAAAAAACGAATATGTAGGAACCCTTCACTACACCTAAGAATCTATGTCAACCTCCAACATCTTCACAATTTAGAAAATTTATTAATATGCAGGACTAACACACTCCCTTAATGCCGGTTAATAATGTTACGATGGAGGAGCGGAGACTATACAGCCTAATAATTTTGCCGGAGACGGAGAATCTGATTACTCTAATGAAAGTGTACTGTACACCTACAGTTTTATTATTATTATTATTATTTTATACCACCGTTAAGTAAGACGCCTGGTATTTGGTAATGTGTGGCTTGAGTACAGTAAGTTTAGAAATCTAGACAAAACATCAACAGTAACACTATAAACTTTTACAGAATCAACTTACCGAGGCAAAAGTAAAATTGTATAAACGTATTGCCTCTGCAACAATATGAATTTATACTTGTAGAACGAGTAGGCTTCCAACCCTTTAAAAGGTTTCTTAAGACAATAATTAAAAAGTTCATTAAAATTACCTCGCTCTTTTCATGAATTGGGTATAATTACGCAGCATCATCATTTTCACGACACAGTTTATTCTTAAAGTTTTCTAAGTATAATGAGGTTTTTAAACACAAATAGGGTTATATGCCATTCATTAGCCTCTCTGACAGAACTTCGATTAGCGATTTTGTCTTCGAAAACTAATCTAGAAACTTTTCAACTGTTCAAAGTTATAACAACGTTAACACTTTTATGGGCCAATGTAACATTGACCCAAATTTATTGACCGTTTCAAAGGAAATTATATCGCGTATTCGAGATACATATTATTTTATTTATGCACACATACATAAATCTTTAGATATTTTCGTAGTACAGCTACTATAATGAGTATGCATGTACATACTACACTGCAACCTATAAACAGTATGAAAACGGACGTCTAACAATGATATAGAAGGACATCTGTATCTTATAGAGTTGTACGTAGTAAAGGCATGCAGACGTGCTGGTAGTGTAATCTAGCCGCTAGATTCTAACACATACTCGTACACTACAGACACGATTGTTGACAATGTACTGAAGACATCCACACAAGGGAAGTATGATTTAGGTTACATAGCTATGTGCCATATCCCCACCTAAGACCATCAATGTATCATTGCACTACAAACTCTTAAGACAGAAATATTTTCATGGATACGACATACCTAAACAGTAAGTATTAGGTATATAAAGAACGAGCCACTAAGTTTAAAACAAAATAACGATGAACTAAAACGTTAAGATCGCCAAGTTTAATGAGATCTGAGCAGATTAAAGAGATGGTTGTAAGTAGGCACTTAGCCGAGGTGTCCTCGGAGAATAATGTGTAGTGCTTAATTTAAGCAAGCCATTACGGAAGCACATTTCAAAATTAGACTTTCTCTTAATAACTCCATGTTTTTAACGCGGTTTTATTAACTTGACCTGCATCTATCTACCAATTTAAGACCCATTCCTAGCTGTCGCGAGTTGCTTGAAGATTTGCACACTTATTATGGACCGACCGATGACATTATATTAATTTTGGCATACTATATGATGTTTAAAATATTCAAATATATGATGTTTTAACAAAATACTTACATAGCAGAGCATCGCTAACAACGTTAATCTTCAATCAAAATATCCATATCATCACCATCAGAGCCTTTCTAAAACTATCACTCGTAAACGTACGTCCAGTTTTCAGTTAAAATCTCCATTATATTTCACCATAATAATGATAAATCACAAAAAAATTTACACTCGTCACCTAAGTGTCAAAATTTCATTGTCACCATACCCTTATCAAACCTTTCATTTACGAAAGGCACTGTAAATAGCGCATCTTTTACAAATAAAAATCTACGGTAAAACGGCCCAGCAGTCGGACACAAAGTGTTGAAGCCAACAAACAAAAAACTATCAAGTTAATGCTATATCGACAAAAGGAATAGTTCAAAAAATCAAGAAAGAACTTCCAAAGAGCAAAACAAGCTTTCAAGCTCACAAGTCTAAAGCGAAGAGTGCAAAATTTGAATTTATTTCCAATTCCTTGATTCCAAAAATTATAATTATTTAAAACAAAATTTTAGTCCGAAAACATAAAGACACTCTTTCAATGTATCGTATCATAACACGCGGCGAACGTCGCGGGCATGGACACGACCGCTCGTGCGGTATCGGATAGCCGACTGAGTGAATAGGGGCTGAATGGGCGCATTCTGCATCCCCTAGACCGGATAAACCGGGCGGGGTGGCTTCGTAAGAGAGATGAATGAAGTAAGGTTAGAAGCGAAGGCTATTTGGGCAGTGAGACGATTAATTTAATTTATTTAGGGGTCGACAGAAGGAAATCTTGAAAAATCGCTCATAAAGCTAGTCTTAGTACAGAAAAAGAAATAGAACGAAACCAAGGCAGTTTTCTATCTTAAATACTGAATTAATATCTTAAACCGGATAACAGGTAGTATCTAATACCACTTCTGCAGTCTCAGGGCTTCAGTCAGATATTTTATTAAAGAAAGCGGTGCATCTATGCACCATTTTTAATTTTCTGTATTCTTTATTGTGTGTGCATGAATTAAAATTAAAATTTAAAAAAATTTATTCATCATAAGGTACACGCACTGAATGACCGTCAAATAATACGGTACATCGGCTTTAGGCGCCTTTTTGCCTAAGGTAGGCCGGGAGAAAAAAGCCGGCGGAAAAAAATTCTCAGCACTCATTAAAATCTCAGCACTCATTAAAATCAAGTGTATAAATTACAAGTTATTAACAAATTATGCAGTATAGCTTAAGCCTGATAGTGATTATTAAATATTGTTAAATATCTTGCAGTTCCGTTGATATTACGTACCTACTTCTTTTTAAATCATTAAAATAGTTATAAGATTACTGCGAATGTATTAAAATTGACGAAATCATCTTGCATAATAATGTGTAAATTGGATATTTAAATAGAAGTGAATTTTACATAATTTGTGAAATAAACTGTC
The DNA here is from genome assembly GCA_018231225.1 of Noctuana stator. Lineage (NCBI taxonomy): Eukaryota > Metazoa > Arthropoda > Insecta > Lepidoptera > Hesperiidae > Noctuana > Noctuana stator. The sequence continues at coordinate 5,832 of DWQK01002257.1, read as the reverse complement.
TATTTTCAAAATCATTGAGCACTTACATTAACAAATTCAATCACATAATTCTAATTTCCAAAACCCATCTCAGTGGGCACTTCGCCATATTAACCGCTCTCTTTCATTGCTATCTGATTTCATTCCAGCGGTCACAAGTAATCCAGCTAACGCGAAAAGTGGATTTAATTACAGACTCATTATGAAATGGTATTTTTCTAGTACACCAGTTGGATAGCATGAATCTGAAGGTATTTCCTTCTTTAATACTGAGAATTAGTCTATCATTTTCGTCAACCCAGACAAGGCGAGCTTCTCTTGTCTTTTTTGGAATATGTATAATGGATAAATTTTAGCAATGCAGCAGCATTTTATTCTTTACTAAAAAACAACACTGATCATTAATGTTAAATCTGACTCTTCAGAAAATTAATCTTTATAGGTATTTAATTCTGCAGTACGTATGTCACTGTCCTTTAAATGACAGGATCGATTTAGATATATGTGTTGTTATAGTTAACAATTTTTCGATAGATGACAATGTAACGGTGGCATATAAATGACAACAAAAAAAATAATTCTCTACTGGCACAAAATTAGGTTGTTAAAAACTAATCTGCGATTGTTTGAATTCGTGGAAAAACAAGCTGAAATCTGTAAACAAAAATAGGTACCTAACCAAATTTTTCCCGTAAAATTCATCCAATTTCAAAATCATTGAATCCGTAATACAAACCGCGAACCAAAGCCAATTAATTCTGCTTCCGTGATAAATAGCTCTAATTACTATTCCATTAGCAATACCAACTTTTGACTGCAGCAAACCACTTGACCGGCGAAAATATATGCGCCCGTTTCGCGCCTACGTGACGGCCGTTTGGTAATTTTAATGGGCTAATTAATATCATTTGAGCTTTATTATTAGCGTGATTCATAGTCCGCTCAAATATGATAACTAAAAATTATTTCAAAAGTTTGAAACGTAATTTTGATTTAAAGGGATTCACAAGTGATACGCTTTTTGAAATATTTACATTTGAAAACAAGCTTACCGCAGTACCTGATCTGCAAACCAAGCATAAAAAGAACATCAACTATGACAAAGGAAAGGTGATTGCGTATCAAATTTGAGAAAAATCTGATTACGAATAACGTTTTGAGCTTTTATATTGTATAAAACGCGTGTTGAAAATACACTACAATATTGTTTTTCTTTGAAGAAACATTTATGAACACAAATAGAAAATTATTGGATTTTCAAAGTTAAATTTCGTCTACAAATCGGGCAAAAATTTGAAATTTACCTACTTTAACTAAATTAATTTTATTATATACACGTTCCAGAACTTAAAAAAAAGTAAATGTTTTAATTAGATTATAAAAATAAACAGAACACAGCTGTAGCAATGCTAAGCATAATTAATAACTAGTAATATTATAAATCAAGTAAAAATATGATAAATCATAATACATAAATCACATCGCTACACAAAAACACTCAAGGGAAGTAGATACTCGTAGATATTATTTACTCACTCTCATGTCGAGGAAAACCTTCTACCATTAATTAATCGTCAGAGGTTCATGGAAATGATAACATCTAATGCAGGTGTCACAAACAGATTCATTTATATACCGCAGAGTGACGATTATTAATCGACTGGATAAATGTGACTGCGACACAAAACATTTTTCTTAAGTTTTAGTAGAAAAAGAGAACCATAAAGGATAACATTTTGAATTTTTGAAATGATACCAGTAGGTACTTAAATAAACTATTTTTAAGATTTTGTCTATCTGTTTGTCTTTTGTTTGTTCGCGGGATCTTTGTAATGATTTAACCGCTTGTAATAAGACTTTTACTGAGTTAGAGATGATTTAATTTCTGAAATATTTAGGAATCTAGTGTCAAAGTCGAAAATTCTTAAAAAAATACGCTAAATTTGAATTTATCTGTCTACTCATGCGCCGATTTTTATGCAACCTAACAAAGTTATCTTTATTCGGTTATAATTTTGGTTGTATTAAGTCCTTTTTCACATGATCTAGCCTCGGGAATCCACTAGTCCTTAACAAAATGCATATTTTTCAAACGTATTTATTGTAATTGTTACGAGTACCTGTAATTTAAAAATCACTAAGTCCTAGTTCACATTAACCGTTTTCATTACTAAATATGTTTAACCAACAGACTAGTTAGGAGTTTGGCCATGAAATTTTCCTATAGTTCAATTAGTTTTGATGTTTGGGGAAAGTTTGAAAATTACTCTCTACCAACGTGGCTTCAATATCCAAAATCGTTTAGCGCTTTAATCATTAAAATATCAATAGACCTTAGACATAGGGTTCTGAAAAGGGTTGGTACTGCTGTAACCAGAGACTATACGAATAGTATCACGTACCTTGCATTTAAAGAGACGCCAGTAGAGAAAGGCCTACACAAATCGGTACGAGATATCCCAAGGTTGTGCCGAAAATAATACCTAAATTACCGTTTACAAAATCAATCTATAGTGAAGACTCAACATTTTGCAGTTATCACTTAAAAAACGCTAACGCTTCACACTCAAAGCCCCACACTATAGGATTCCTTGTATTATGGGTGCCATGGACACATACAAAGATAAAAACACAACCAGACCAAGAACAGGTATCATTTAAACTTCCGCTGGGGATCGAACCCGGGAGCCTTCGAACGGTGGACTGGCGTGGTAACCACTACACGGGTCTTCAACTATTAACTGTACTTATTAATTATATTTACAATAAACTTTATTATTCACGAAGAACAAAACGTTGCTCCATTGCTACGTCTCCTGCAATGAAATCGCCACGGACCGTATACATAAGTAAACGTTGGAGTTGCCGTCGCGTCATGTGGTTGATGAAGGTCAGACCTCCGTCAGACACCTGAGAAAATAATACAACGTAATCCGAGAGATAACATACACTTGACATTCCTTGGATTAGATTCCGTTGACACAGGATTAGAAGCCACCTGAAGCAGAAACTGTTTCGCTGTATAAGTTCATAATGTTTGTGACATTAAGGAAAGCCCAGAACTAACGTTACTATCCCATTGGACTCAGTGCGAATTTTGACTGTTTTGCATAACGAAATAACTTTTATGCTGTGCATTGCCAACTTTGTACTGTCAAAAGCAGCATTTGAATAAGAAAACGGGCAATGAAGGCGATCTCTCTTGAAAGTTCCTGGTACATTCAGGGCCGCTATAAGTCTTTGGATTGAAAGAATTTCCTTTTTCGTAAACATCAAAAACTCATACTAACAGTTTTATGTAGAAATAGGAGTGGAATCTAAATTAAAATAATAAATAACCCACGGAACAGAATTAGAAATAGGAAATAACAGTTCGCTAGTGCGGATGTTAGGGAAATTGATTTGGCTTGGAATGTTGCTAATAGGATGTGTTAATGACTAACCTCAATAAAAGGTTTTGAAGCAGTTCATAAGTTGCTGAAACCCATCCCATTCGACATGCCAACATTTGAGAGTTTTCAAATCAACATTTATATATACATACATATTGCTAATGTCGATTACTGTAAACATAATATCGTTTTGTACACTGATTTTTAGTTTCAAGTGTATCTCACTGGTGTAGTTTTCATAAAATTGTGGCTATAAAGAATTAAAATTATAAATAGGCATAGAAAACTTAGATAGAAAATATGCCTTTCTATGTCTCTATCAACCTTACATAATCTAATGATAGACCTTTTTCATCATAAACAACCCTGCAGCCTATAGATGATACTGCAAACAGTGAAGGGGACCTGTTTCGTAAATTCCGCGGTGATATCAAAGCTTCATATTTGTATGCGGTCCGAGATGTTTCCTAGCGTATTCAAAAAGCCGAAATTTAAAGGATTTATTCGCTGTGGAAGTGTACTCATGGCAGTAACTGTTTATTTATTAAAAACATTTATTTATTCTATTGTAAACCTGTTAATCTACAAATGTCGAACAAAATGCCTTGGGGCATTCTACATCAATCAATTCTTTGCGATTATGTGTTATAATTATAAATCGACTTTGCCTTCAACCCTTTTTATGTTCCACTGCTGGGCACGGGTCTCTCCCCACAACCGGGGAAGGCCTGGAGCATATTCCACCACGCTGCTCCAATGCGGATTGGTAGAGATACGGTTTAGTGGCCAACCCGTGTCGGATGTTGTCAAACCGCCTCCGACCACGTTTAACGTGCCCTCCGAAGCACGGAAACGCGTATGAAATTTTGCCACTAGCGGTCACCCATCCGAGTACCGGCCGCGCCCGACGTTACTTGACATTGTGATCGCTTGCGATTCACACTACCAGCGGGGCTATGCGCGCTTCGGTGTTGTATAAAATAGTAAAATTGTATTTACTAACTATGCACATAGTTGTATAAAATAGTAAAATTGTATTTACTAACTATGTACTTACATAAAATAATCTCCTCTATCTTATCTCCTCTATGTTAAGACCATCACAATAGTTAGATTAGGGATTAAATTCTTATGGCTTTTCTGTCTTTAAAACCATCTTTGCTATTTCTATCTTTCAACTAACCGCTACACAGGCTATGCGTAATGACGTGAAAATTGCAACAAATGCAAGCCACTCAGACGCCGCCGAGCCGCAAGATTCAATCCGCCATGTTGCAATTAACTTGGCCTATGAGTCTCGCTCAGCATTCAGTTCAGGTTGAGTCGGCGCAGCTATGCATGACACAGGATGGAGGAGCAAGAATCTAGAGTAGTCTGTTTTGAAATGTCTTTGAAATCATATAGTTATTTAAGAAGTGAATGCCGTTTACTTCTACATTTGTAAATGATATTATAGAGACGAGAAGATAATGTAATTTATCATACCTAATTAATATATTTCGTTTTTTTACAAAATTTTCTCAATTAAATTCTAAGACTTGGCCAGTCTTATTTGCGTGCTTAAGGAATTCTAATTAAATTCTAATTTATGATTTTTATAGTGCAAACGGCTTAACTCAAGTGTGTTATTCGGGAACGCCCGATGAGTTGACATAATAATAATAGAACAGCTGAAATACCACTAAGTTTGTTAATCTTATATTTAACGGCTCTCGGCAACCATATTATTATCAACCCGATGTTCTATATGTGCCAAATTAAATGTATATACCTAATGGTGACTTATCAATTATACTGTAAGGATTCAGTCATTTATAGAAACAAAACAATTTACAGTTAATCAAGTCATACCTGTATCTAAGTAGATAGTTATCAGAGATCTTTCATCATTCTGAATTCGTAAATGGAAAGTTTAGAATAGTTTTATTACGATCATTAAGTTTATTGAATCTGATATTTTAATTACCTAAAGCACAGTGCTATATGGAAATTGACTGAGTTTATTCCCAATAAAATGTTCGTTCATTCGTGTTTACGAGTAGCATCATAAATTGTAGGACGATAGCAATACAAATTGATTAATCACAATCTCTTGTACGAACTCAACAATTTTCACACCTCGTTAAACACTAACATTAATATCTCAATTCAATAAATAATCAATTGAATCTCAGGCTACACAGACACAGACAGTACAAACATGGTAAATGAATCCAAAATATGCATATAATCTCAATAAAAATGTAAATTTATTCCGATATTGTACGGGTTTTGGAAGATTAAATTAAAATAAACGAGACTTACATCAGATCACACATAACGTTGAGTTTTATGAAGATTCAAAAACGGTTGTATCTATAATCAAAATGATTATTATAATGATGTTTGATGAAATATAAATACAGTGTATAAAAATTGTGACTACGATTTCTGCAGGCTATTCTATAGATTTCTGTAGAAG
>DWQK01002256.1:0-13526 GCA_018231225.1 Noctuana stator | reverse complement strand
TAAAAACCTTCCTCATGAGTTACTCTATCTATTAAAAAAAACCGCATCAAAATCCGTTGCGTAGTTTTAAAGATTTGAGCGTTCATAGGGACATACAACATGACACATGACAGAAAAAGCGACTTTGTTTTATACTATGTAGTGATGATTGATTATTTTAAACATTAATAAATGTATTGCTTCCTGCGATTGTAACTATATAATTATTAAGGGGTATGTATGGACTGCAACGACAAAACTTTAGAAGTTAATCTTTGTTGTCGAGCTGGTTAATCGAGTTTTAATTTGAAGTGTTGACATTTGAGTGGCCGTGCGAATCAATATGATACACGTGTTCCCAAAGTTAGTACGTAAATTGGAACACAAGCGATTTAGTGTAGTTACGATACCTACTTCCGCACTTGCTTAGTTAACGACCTCGACTCCCGTCGTGCCCAGATACGCTAATGGATATAATGGTTTATCGGTTGAATTTGTAGAAAGCTGATTATTTCGAGTTACGTTTTATCTGAAACATAACCTTTACTCTCAATGTTTCTAAGGAACAGGTTCAGATTATGATGTTAATAGAGAAAAGACTGATGTATTAGAACGAGATGCAATATTTTTCTGCAACCAGACTGCGTAGCACTTGGAGGGTTTTTGTAATAATCATACATTATAGTAATTATCCGCTCAGTCGCCCCAAACCAAAGGCTCTTGGTCTTGGATTTACTATAACTATTGCTCTTCAAAGCTTAACGATGTTTGCCTCGTTAACTAAGTTTCGACAGTTAGTAGAAGTAAGTGACGGCCTACAAAGTTTATGTAAACCGAGTAAAACGAGTTACGTACTTTAGTGTTCGTATTAAATGTCTATTTACTTAGCTTTTTAAGCGGAAAGTACTCTTACTTTTCACCTAATTATTTAAGACTGCAGCAGTAGGTATGAGTACATTCACATGCAATCGTCATCTTAAACAATGCCACTACCCATAGGTACTTTCCTATTACCCATAACTATTTTGCATTTTTCTTTTTTTTATATTATTGAAATTCACACCACTGAGGGGCTATTAAAACTTACGAGTATTTATCAAAATGGTTTGGAAAGATAATCTCCTTTCTATACAAATTCAATTTATTGAGTCTCAAATAACAGTTTTTCGTTTACTATCGTAAAAACGTATTTGTAAGTCGTATCTGATATTTCCTGTAACAACATTTGAGAAAGTAGGTAGGTATTTGAGTTTAGTGGAACACCAATTTCAGAATTGTGATTTGACTGATCAATATAATTTCAAAAGGATAAAATCTAACAGTGTAAGCACAGAACAAATTAAGATATTGTTATTTACTTATTGTACGTAATGAAGAAACTTGCGAATTCCACCAAAAAGGGTTCATCAATTAGAGAACTTTCAAACCTTTTCAAATCGCCGAAATTGTTCTCGAGCTAAGTTTGTAATTTCGTGTAACTTTATATTTTATTGTCAAGACTTGCCTTTGATTGCCTTTGACTTGTTAAATAATTAAATAAAATCTCAATATGGGCACTTCAATAATATAATTGTAGGTAAATGAGAATTTTAGGCCTTCTGTCTGGTGTTGTGGTACTCGTATTATGGATGTTCGCATATTATAAAAACTTAGACTGGCTACAGACATCAGAGGACATTATTTACAATGCAGTGCATCTTCAAGTGGTTAAACGATCGGAACGGCATCCATTTATAGTAGTAGTAAGTAAAATAATAACATGTTTCATAGAAGGAACGAGTGTGAATACTGGCCGTTTGAAAATACCTATGAAATTGCCGCCCCAAAACTTACCCTTAGTTTGTTTGTTTGTTTGTTACTTCAATATTATTAAAAATGTCGACTATCAAGGTTTTATTGCGGCCAAATACCTTGAAAAAGTATATGAATACTAATACGTTGGCGAAAGAATTTAATATTTGGCGCGGGATAAGAAAGTAAGGAAATTCCACACCTGAATGTCGTGTATGAATTGCGAGACGCTCGGGAGAAAGGAATGAGCAGTTCCTTATGAGTTTCGTAAGGATTGAGAATGTTTATGACGTACATAGTTATACATACACTACCTTATAAACTTTCATTCGTAACCTAGGTTCATGACGTTCAAGTTAAAGTTGAACTTATTCGAACTACTCGTAACTGTTTCGTTCAGAATTCAAATTGTTAAAAAATACATCAATTATTCTCAAATTTTTTGCCAACTTAACTTTTTTTGTACTTACAAAGAAAAAATTTGACATTATAACATATAACTTGCTCTATCCTCTCACTCAGTACCCAACATTACAACAGGTGGAGCAGTCCACCTTACGCTAGTGTCTTCGCAATGTAAAGCAGGGTTTACAATATGAAACTTAAAGTTCTCAATACGATAAGAAACGATGTGTCATATTCATTAGATACTCGTGCTAATTCCAATTGTGAAATGTTGTTATTTTCAATACATTTCACATCAATAAATTGATGTTTTAACAAATAATTCTAATTTAAATTTAAATTAGAGATTTTAAATAAATATTTATATTTTACGACTAATTGAAGTAATATATATGTATTTGACTACTTACTTATTCTATTCGCTATTAAACCTCACCGCACGTACAACATTTCACACAATTTTAGCCATGATTTTCTTTTCAATGTATGCTCTTTGAAAATTGATTCTTTGCTACATTTATACCCAGTCTTAAATATAAACAACATCCCCTCCGACTTAACTCCCCAAATCCTGTATGTTGCGCAGTATGTTAGAAATTTGTTTATGTTGTAGAGCCATTTTTGATGAGCAAACTGTCACAGATTTGCTTTAAATAATAACTTTTGTTTTAAATAAGAACTCATTTATTGTACCTGGTGTAAGCTCAACGTTAGAAACTGTGAGACTGCTACTCATTTTTATGAGTATTGTTGCCATATGAGTTCTTTCAAGTCGTTAGTACTCGAAAAACGTAAAAACTGGTTATATTATTTAATAAAATGTTCCCAAAACTTTTCTCGTTTCGAAAAGTTTTATCAGCGTAAAGTATTAAAATGTAAAAGGGGTGTGTGTGAGTAATGCTCGTACCATGGAATAGAGAAAGAAAAGATGACAGGAAATGTTCCGACCCTCTTTTAGTACGGGAAGAAGCGTGGCAACTTAACAATAAATGATAAGTAAAAAGAAATTGTATGTAATATTTAGCAGCTACATCGGTATTCTTTTATTATGCCACAAAAATCAGCCAGTTCCAATTGAGACGCTAATGGTGAAATGGCCATAAACGAGCCAAATATCAATAGGGCATTTCCCTTTACTTGTTACTCTTTCTTTCATGACTCGCAGTTACCGTAAAACGTACGAAAATTAATTCGCATTGTTATTGAGTTTTATAATCTTTGATAAATCTGAGTAGAAACTTTTTATATTAAATCGTTTGGAACATTAAAATAAGAAGCATAGAAGTGCCGTAACATTGAATATATAAGAATACTATTGTGACATATAGCTTTATATGAGTAGCAACCACAGAGTAGGTACATTGGTAGCAACTCCTCTACGTGTGGGGTCCCCCAGATAGGACTTTTCTTCTATTTGAGATTGGAAATTCACCGAAAATAAATTTAAATATTAGTAATATATTATTTTGATTAGGTACTATTAATATATTTATATTATTTTTGCTTTCATTTTAAACCTGCTTGATATGCTCAATTGCTCACCTTCACCCTGGGTTGACTGTAGGACTGCTGTGATGTCAAGTTTTAGGTTTTGCAAAAATGTTAAATAAATTAATAATTATACTCATAACTTTTTAAAATTAAAGCTGAAATAGAACTTGGGGCCATCAGAAGGGACACTGCAACCTAACCTGGGTTATTAAAGCTATTTGGAAGTCTGGGTCGTGACCGCAACCACATTGTTATAATTTCCGTTTCCAACTTTTGGAACACGTGTATCTTATTGATTCTGGGGCTATTGAAATATTATCTCATCAAATTAAAGCCCGCTTAAGTCAATTCTCAGTAACAATGACTAACTTCTGGAAGTAAATAGTTGGTTACTCGTATTTACATATTCAATACTCAGAACCGTGTGGTTTAGTGATTACCCTTTCCATCCACCATTCAAATTCAAAATTTTTTATTTGAATGAGAAATAAAGATCTTTAAACCGAAAATTTTTTATTCATTATAAGATACATGTATACACTGGATGAACAAATAACTCGGTACATCGGATTTAGGCGCCCTTTTGGCTAAGGTAGGCCGAGAGAAATAAGCCGGCGTAAAAAAATTTTGGCACTCCTTTAAAATCAAGTGTATAAATTACAGGTTATTAACAAATTATGCAGTATAGCTTAAGCCTGAAAGTTAATTAGAAAGGTCCTGGGTTCTTCACTATGTCACTGCATTATATATTATGACTAACTCAAAAGATTTAATCTGTTATAGTTTTCTTACTGGGTTCGTATTAGTGGATATGATGACAAACATAGAGCACGATCCTATTTACTAAATCCAGCAGAGGAGAAACAAACAAAATGCTTTATCTACGTATCTACCTACGTACATGTTCTTCTAAAGTAAATGCTCATTGTCAATCACGCGTATGCGTAAACAAGTAATCTAATTTGTTTTTATTGATGCCTTGAATACATTTCCTCCGCCCTCGTTACGTATCTAGTCCGCGTATATTTTTATTGTCGGGTTTATACATGTATACTTATATACAATCTAATCCATTATACCTACTTCGGACTTGGTAATATTCCATTATTATAATGTCGCGTAACGGTGTTGGTGGATGTGAGGCACGTTTTAACGGCAGTGCTAAACTTGCTGTTAAATAAGTGTCTAAGCTTAATGACTAATTTCGGCTTTGTAGGCAATTTAAAAATTAACATAACAGAAATAATAATTATATCGGTAAATTAAGAGATATTTTCTTATGTAGTTAATGTTAGCGAAATTTAATAGCCTTTGAAGAGACGACTGCTGCGAACTGGTTCTCCAAAACCACGGCACTAACTAAGACACAGGACACACATATTCACACACACACAGACACAAACACGCAAACATTCGAAATCGGACCCATCAATCAAGCAGATCAATGATTAATCGCTACTTTCCTAGCGGGAAGTTAAAAAACGAATAAAAAAATGAAAAACGAATGAAAAACGTTAAAATATTGATTTTCAATAACGTTCTTTAATTTTCTTTTAAGTACTGCTGAAAATATTTAAATTCTAGAGTGTTACGCATACCTATTAAATACGGGAACGTTTTCGCATTGCCTGTTGACTGTACTACGTAAACTCTCTATAACTGCCTCGAATTGGCCCGCATTATTATACTTTTACCTACATAAAATGAGGTCCAGAGAAATATCTGTAACGCTTAACAAATGTAGAAAGATGTTTATGTAAAAAGCCTTTTTCTGAATTAAGTTTCCGTATCCACAAAAGAAAAGAATACAAATACTTTCCGTTCAATCTTTGAATGTTCACAATTATGATAGCATATTATTTTTTGCGCTCGAGGTATTTTTGTGAAGATTCGATTCATATTTCTTTGGCCGCTTCCTTCAATAACTAGGGTTCGAGATTGTCGGGACCGGAAGACCGCCCAGCCATTTTCACGGAACAACTCACTGGGCTTTAATAACAAGGTGATATTTTATTGCCTAACCCTTTTGTAAATATTATAGTCGATATAATTTTTTAAATCTTTGCTAATTGTTGTCCAGTTATCTGCGTAATCGATCTGTGTTGGTAAATTACGTAGAAATTTTTTCATGAGAAGTCACCTATTCGCATTAACGACATGTTTGGTGTAATGGTTATATATCTCCTGTAAACTTCACAAATCATAATTTACTGGTGAAGACTTTCACTTTCAACTGACTAAGAGAATGTAAATCAGTATTGAATTTCAAGAGGCGTGTTAAATATTACTGTTTCAAATAATTAAAATACATACATAAGTTGAAGTAATAGTTTCTACACTCGACTTACCCAGGAGAATAAATGCTAAAGTGCATTAGACAGAGCTTTTCAAGTTGATAGCTCTAAGCTCTTGCAAGATTGTGGGAGACAGATATATTGGAAAATCCGTTGAATTCTCTCCACTTGTCAAATGTCATTTCCATTTAAATCGTAATTTAAAATTGGTTGGAATTGAAGTAGTTCCAGCGGCCATTATTCTAATCTAGAATTGATTTATGACAGCTACCTACGCAAAAATATCGATTTGCGGATTAGATGTGGTTTAAATAAAAACTAGTAAACATAATAATAACGCTTTTCCACGTTGGTGATAACATGAATGCATTCAGAGTAAAAATTTTACTTCTTAAGTTATAATAAGTAGTATGTTAACATAGTATTGCATATTTGCATCCAATATACCTACACGACATGAAAAAATTTAGTAAAGTTTATTATGTACATTGAAAATGATTTAAAAAAAAAAATAATTACGTGTTATACATAGGTACTTATGCTACTAAGACCAAAACAATATTTCAGAGTATTTTGTCAGTAAACGCAACATTTAAAGAGTGCGAGTGTCAATTATTACGAATCTTAGCATAATTAATAATAATTATGAATTTTTAATAATTAAAAATTAAAATAAACTCGGTCAAAATTTGGCTATAGAAAACCCTTTCCGACACAGTCGTCAACTATTATTAAATTTAAACGGAAATTTAATAGACTTCTTTCAAAACACAGACTAAATTCACGGTTTAAATATCTACGAGATGAAAAACGTAGCAAAGCTTAATGAAGCTCAAATGAAGTGCTGGAATCCGAGAATTGAAAATTGATTACAATCTACACACCTTTATTCTACACGTATATATTATAAATTCACACGAGAGGTCGTTGGCAAGAACATCGTTTGGAAACCTACCAAATTTAAACATATCTTTCGAAAATCATAAAGATCACATTACGCATGATAAAGTGTACCTACTTACTGCACCATTTACTCGTCTAGAAATTTGGTTTCAATTAATTAGATACGTCAATTGAAGAAAACTTGATTTCTTTTGAAGAAATGAATTTTAACACAAAAATTTGTAATAAAATTAATATAAATGTATCATTCTATTTGACATTTACACTGCTGAGCAAGGAGAGATGAGAGAGCAAGAAGAAGAGTAAAAACAGTACTTCTGTAAGAAGTGTTGAGTGTCCTTACAGCTAAAAATATACAGACCTGGTAACTTGACCCCAAACTCCGCAAATCATCAATGTTCAGGTGCCTCCAAGAGTTCTTCGAAAACTATGGAGTGTTGTACCCTATTCACCCTTTTCACTTCGGTCAACTTACAGAATCTTCGAGAAAAGGGGTTTTCTTTCAAAAAGCTAATAAATCTAAACAACTAAATAAAAGAACGAAATCCTTTATTGGTTCTTTCAAAAATGGATGCCATAAGTAATACAGAGTAAAAAATGCAACTTCGCAAAACTATGGTCTACTGAATAGACGCACAAATAGACCATGGAATGGTTGACGTTGAAATGTTTCGTTGCCTCACTATAAGAATGAAAACCAAAAAAATAAATGTAAAGTAAGTAACAAGGCTCTTTGTTAATTTTGTTGATGAATCGCATGGTCACAGTAATATATTGTTCATAATATTTATTACGATAACATTCAAAATAAATCGGATAATATTCCTGTGATATCCATCAGGTCTATTCAAAGGCTAAATATTTACAACAATACAAATTATATTTGCGACATACAACAACAATAATAGGCGCCCAATCCCCCATATTTCTCATTGAACAAATCCAAAAGCTTTCTTATATAAAGTCGCGGCTCGAACAAGCTAGGTAAGTCCTAGCCAATTTCACTAAGTCCTTAATATTACAAGCGTATTGGATTTCTGTTGAGGTGAAACTAAGTGTATTTTTAGTTCGTAGATGAAATAGGGGATCGGAATACTACGTCAATTAATATACTTTTAATGAGACGTTAAAATGAACAATAAAATATAATTATGACTTTATTCGTTGGAAAGTAAATTAAACGATTTTTTTACTGTTTAGGAAGAAATTAAAAAGTGATTAACGTGAATGTGGAAACCATTGATCATATCCTAATTATTTTTCTATGAGATAAACTTGTTACTATAATCATTTAATATTTAATGAGCATTATAATCGGTTCATATTTAGGTAGGTATTATTTATTTTCGGTGAACAAAATACCATCCGACAAAATTTCCTTTTTTAAAGTCGGTTAACAAAGCGAACGGAATAAAGGCATTGTCAACATAAACAAAATTCGGCAGCTTTTGTTTCAGTGTCTAAGTAAAACAAGGTCGTACAAATATTTGTGGACATACAAGCTCGGTTTTGTGCTAGATGTTAAGTGGAAACGCGGTCGCCATTGCTCCATACAAACGTAGTCCCTTGTTTCCTCCCTGAAATTTTTTATACCATAAAATCTATATCTACTATAGTCATGTTAATAGTTGGTTTCATCTTGCGGCATCTATTAGTGTCAGATTGATAACTCTCTTTATAAAAGCCGTTTGTTAAAAAAATTATTATGTTTTCTATAAAATCCTACATAATTGACTCCGATTCTAAGCTATCAGTATTCAGACATTTCAAGAAATCGGTACAATACAACCTTTCCAATTTCCATACAAAATAAAGTACTGTTATTTTAATCCTATGTTCATGAAATCAACAATAAAAATCTATAAACTGTTTATATTTGTAATTCATTTAACTTGAATTGAATTTAAATGTGCAGTATTTTTGTAGTTACAACTGTTAAATATTTTGTTTAAGTTTCGTTTCAGTAAATAGTGTAAGGAAGTACGTATGTTTCGCAAAGATAGAAGATATCCTTCCACTTCCATTGAAACCCCTCGGCGATGCGCTAATTAACGTAATCGTAGGTATAAAATAGTACAAAGGCTCACTTCAGAAGGAAATGGTCCTGGCATAATGAAGTTCTTGATCGTGTTACAACGCAGAGTATTATTTTGTGATAAGCATTACGAGTATGTTTATGTATCATACTTCATAACGTTCATGGTGCTCGCGAAGAAATTTTATGTCTTAATGAACTGATATAAAAATATTGGAAAGTACGGTAGAAATTAATCTCAACTGTTATCAACAGATTATAGTTATTAAGTCAAGTTGAATCTCTTTAGGCTGCTTAGAAAATTGAGTAATTAAGTTTAATTTCCTTTCATAATAATTTTATATAATTTAAGTTACTTATTTAGCAAGTTAAAGGTTATTTTACAATAAGAGTATTACGAGTGTTGTGACCAGACTGCCTTTATTTTTAGTATTAAAATATGTAATAATGTACTTTTATATTTAGAAGTTGTAATTAGAGAACATTCAATTTAGATATTTTTTTAAAAAGCACCTGACATTTAGGAAATTTAACGAGTCGAACGATGAAGTAACGAATACTGATCATAATGAAACATACAGAGTTCAATATCTATATGTGTTTGAATATCTCTTAATTTAAACTCTCATAAATCAAACAGTACATACGAGTACATCGGTCTTTCAACATATACATCACATCATCATATACAACAATACATCTATTAAATATCACCACGATACAATAATAATGACACAGACAAGTAGAAGTGTGCAGAAACTGCAGATCTAATATTTCATATATTCGTACCAATAATAAAAAGTGTTACATGTTGGAGTTATAACGCCTAGTGTTTGTTAAATATTATAAAAACACATTATTATAAATCCAACATTTTCCATCCGACGGATTTTTCTATCCGTCGGTTTTTGTCCTGCCAACCGTAGCAAAAGCGGTACTCAAAGCCAGTGAATTAATTCATTTATTTGTATCATTAATTTATTTTCGTATAATACTTACTAACTTAACGATATTTTTCACGTGAGTTAAACATGGGTAAACAAACGTACATGGCTGGCAATGTTTACCAATGCCACTCACCTCCCACGGCAATAATTATACGGGCTCACGTCACTTTTAAAACGAAACAGTAATGCGTACATTATGGCTTTGATGGCGGAAGTAGGTAAGAGCTCGAGAGAGAAACGTGTCCAGGAGAGTGTAAACTGTTTTCTTTACAGAAACAGAAATTATTCGATATTTTTTTAAGAATTAGAAAGTTTTATCATTCAGCCTCCGTCGCGATTTGACGACCGACGAGAGCTCATGAGGAATAAACTAGTGATGGTCTGAAACTAGTCTGGCGTTCCCAAAAATTACTTGTGACTTAAGGCCTAAGAGTACTGATAAAAATTCGAATAAAACGAACAATTCGTTGGCACAAAACTACTAAAGATTTATTAAATTTCTTTTTATTAGTAGCTACACTTCTTCTTATTAGTAGTAGTACACACTTAAATTTCGCTTACTGCTTACATTATAAAATGTGGGCTGTTTTTATCTATAGTAATATTAGAATTAAACTGGCTGACCATCGTAAAATTAATAAAAAAGTGTCCCTTTTTATGATCTCGTAAAAGTGATCATTTGCAAGAAAAATGATGACCCTGCCCATGGCTGTTATATGTCATTATCGCTCAAATATGTGTGATCGACCTTTTTATAAAATAAATCACGTTACGTTGCATGACTTACAAATCTTTTTAAGAATTAGTACCGTGTTGAAGAAGAACAGTATTGTTTGATATTCATTAGAACTATGATTATCTGTACAAGTTCTATCAAAAAATATTTTATTGCATAATTATAATATACTGCTTATATATAGATATTGCGGATTCAGTAAAAATAATCAAAATCCAAATCAGGAGAACAGAATTATGGGGAATGTTTCTTATTTTATACGAAGTGAAAATGATATTTAGTTACTTTTAAAAAAAAACTTACCTAACCAAACCGAACGAGCTAAGTATCAATTAGAAATTTTAACTTTTAACTATGCTGATAGCATGAACGAGTGCCCTTCTGAATAAAGATAACGGTCGCAAGATAAAAGAGCCGAGATGTCTATTAACATAATACATACATAATTGATACTTCTTGAAACAGTCGTACAGCTTTAACAACTCAATTTGGAAATCTTATCAATGTATCTCTTTGGGACACACTGAAAATTAAATTTAAAACTTTCTTTTATCTGTTTAACCATACTTGTACAGATCAAATTAATTAGAAGTAAATCTGTTCAGAGGTACTGCTTTACAAAATAAAATTGCAATATTTCTTCCGCGCGTAGGATTCGAACCTAAGACCCATCAGTATCGGGATTCCCTATCAACTTGGCTGTTGTCTCTAAAGTGTAAAATAAAAGAAAAAAATACAGAAAACTAAAAGACAATAATTACTTAAAAAGAACGACATCGTATCAACTGGAGCAGAAACAAAAGTCATCCATCATTGTCCGGTTGTCAAATGTCACTGTAAGTATTATCGCCAATGCAATGTCAATCAATGTCAGCCAACAAAGAAATTAGGTTAGTATACAACGGGTGAACTGTGATAAAAATTGCAAAAAAAAATACGAGAAACTGTTTTTTTTTTTATGATTTAGTGCTACTGGCATAAGAGGCACAGCACAAAACAGACAAATTAAGAAGATCAAACTATAACGACAAAGTTGTAATCATTAGACAATTTTTCCGTTCAGTGTTTAGGGGCTTGTTGGCCTAACTTTTCGGAGTAGATTAAATTGCTTCTGTGATGATACAGATTCGCCACAAACACAACTACTACCAGATGGGAACTGGGAAATTAGGGACTGAATTTCATTCATGGACTGTAACTTCCGTTGTGTTTTCTTATTTATTAGATATATTGCAATTAAGAGGAATTGTCATTTCTTATACAAACAGAAACTTTAAAATTCATATAATAGTGGAAGCCTTAAAACCTAAAAAGATGACAAAGAAACTTACTAAAAAAATTTTCATCTGTTCTACGTTATCTAAAAGGAAATTTCGAATTTACTTGAGTCCTTTATTTTACCTTGGGTTCAATTGAACACTTTGATCTTTCTAAAAAATCGTTTTTTGTATAAGCTGTAAAACTGTAGAGTCAAGTAAAGAAACACTATCTTTATCGTTGCTTTCTTGCTATCAATACTGTGTCATCAAAGACCTTCATACCAAAATGGTACAGCTTCATTTGTCATTTAACATTAGACTTATACTATTACTATCCTTATCATAAATGTTTTCGCGAATCGGAACTATCGGAAGATACGTAAAGCAATCGGTCATGTCAGTTATCATTAGATTGCTGCCGTAAAACCATGTTTCGAACTTAAAGGTTTCTTGTTAATGGTACTGAAGCATCTAATATGATTTTGTTACGTGTTTCATCGAAACGGACGCGCAAATTATATTGGTAAACGAATCATCACCAACCCATCACTGCCCTGAAACTGAGGACGGGTGAAGACCCGTTTTGAGAGTAGTATCAATTATTAAAATGGCTTAGACCATATTCCACCACGATTATCATATTATTATGTGGGTTGCCGAACGAACTGTTGATGCGAAAAATTGATGATGGTCTCGCTCGATCGCTCACGGTATCAAAGTCCCTTAACGATTGTCATCGTGGCATGACTGTTCATAAGTATTTGTAGACCGCATGAATCTTAAGTTACAAATCAGAATAAATGAGACCGTTAAATTCATTAGGTATGCGCAGTTACAAAATGAACAGAAAATTATTTCATCATCATAAAAAAATCCCAAGAAGATTGGCTTTCCACAAGGTTTCCTTATAATGGCACTTGATGTCGCATATTGCGTATCAATAGAGATTTCGCCGGCCATTGATTTTACGAGGACTCTTTTGTCGAGCGCCACGTGGCGGACAAATAAAACTGCTGCGGCCACATTGCTGCCGCCTCAAATTGGTTTGACTTTGTGATAGAAATATAAGTCTGTTCCCAGAAGTGATTTTATACCACTGCAAGCAAAAACCGCTTTGTTACAAATACAAGATTTGCTCAAACATAGTTCTGCTCATTTTAGGACTTCTAATTTATTCCAAGATACATAATAATGTCTTCGACATACATTCAATATTTTTAAAGAAAATTTACTTAATACATTTTACCGTCGAACCCTATTACCTATGTATGTAGAAAGAAATTTAAACTTAAATGTTACATATATCTTTCGCGGCAATAACTACTGTTTTAAGTAAGCTATACTATTGGGTTAGTCATTGACTGATGTTTTGCAAAGTCAACTTTCTGTATCTATGTGATAGAGATAATCCTTTTAATAAACTCATGGTCAAATATTTCATCAGCTGTAAAGTGCCCATTACGTGAATATAACGTGGCGCGCGGTTCATCGCGAAGAGATGGCGAAATGAAGCCACTGCGATGTACTTATACTCGTTTATCTATCTATTATGAACATATTATTATCAAACCAATTTGTTGTAAATATTGCACTGATATTCAAATTCAAAATTTTTATTCATTATGAGGTATACGTATACACTGGATGAACGTCAAATAATACGGTACATCGGCTTTAGGCGCCCTT
>DWQK01002255.1:0-13527 GCA_018231225.1 Noctuana stator | reverse complement strand
GTCACTGTCAGTGTGGCACGCTGCAGTCTTGCGAATAGTCCCGCAACTGTACCGTGTCATGCTCTTAGACATAACTATTGTTTGGATAAAGAATTGTTTTTTTGATCGCGTAAAGAATGAAGGAAAGAAGTTTTTTAATCCTCTACTTAGAACAAAATACCTACTAAATATCTTTCAATATAATATAATACGAGTAAACGTCGTTGTCTTCCACAAGCTAAAATATATTTATTTAGAATTAAGTAGTCCTTTAAGCAAAATTTTCTTGCATATAATTTTATCATAAGCTACCTACTGTTTTTGTGTGCGACAACCATTAAATAAATATTCTGTTAACAATTATTCCGTGCAACAAAGACATGTCAAAGCAATCGAGTCGATCAGAAGAGTCGTCAGTCATCAATGGGGGGAGAAAGAGTCAGTCCAGACGGGACTCAGCGACGACCAGTGGGTATGTCACCATTATCTGATCCGGCACGACATTACCTGAAGGAAATCGGGACCATAGTCGTACAGAATGAATGTGTTAAATTGGTTCAATTGTAAAATATTTATATTACAGACACCTATAGGTGCGAAAGTGAGTAAAACACTATTATCACTTCGCGTGTTACTGTATCAAAAAATCTTTGAAATTCAACAATAAATACAAAGCACAAACGCGACTATAAATTTGTTAGTCGCAATTTTTGATACATCTGTGAGTTTGCAAGTTTTAAGATGAAAAAATAACAAATAAATAAGAACAAACCCTACAAAGTTCAAAGTTTAATATTGACTGGTGAATGCTAGCAGTGGAAAAACGCTCAATACGTTCCCGGTCGCCGTCGATTGCGAACCATGCATACGCTGCTGTAGGGTTTGCAAAAAAATAATATAATTAATACATTTAATTATGCCCGTATGAACTTATCGTTACTATGAACATATAGTTTTTCATACAATAGGAAACTCACCGCCATAGCACTTGCGGTAAATATGTACTATACTACTATAACCTTTACTGTAGGATATGTACCTATAAGCTCTATTATAGACACTGTAGCTTCACTTTCCTACCTAAGCGAACTATATAAGTTCTAATACCTACAAAAAAATTGTAACCAACGTACTAATTAACGGGTGTTTCCATTTTCAATCTGTCTATATTCAACCATTCTCCATCTAATATGTCTATATCTAAATTTGATATAATTTAGGATACTAACTTTTTATGTACCTACTTAACTTTACAATAAGCTAGAATAGGACAGATAAACTTTTATCGCAGGTAGATGAGTATAGAGAACAAGCATAAAATTATCCCAATTGACGCGTCAGTTAAATGCTTTGCT
This sequence comes from Noctuana stator, assembly GCA_018231225.1. Classification (NCBI taxonomy): domain Eukaryota; kingdom Metazoa; phylum Arthropoda; class Insecta; order Lepidoptera; family Hesperiidae; genus Noctuana; species Noctuana stator. The sequence goes on along the minus strand of DWQK01002255.1, from coordinate 12,193 downwards.
GTGCTGCTGACGGTACACTGCATCTGAATGCGCACGGAAACACACGAGCCCCGGCAATACGACATTCGTTATTTTTCGCCGCCTTCGTATTGATTAGTGCTCATTGCCGACGCCTCAAGTTCATTGCGACATGTACAATATGTACATGTAGGTACATGTGTACGAGTGGTGTAGGTATGCACCTGGGAGAAATTTTGAACGGAAATCGTTTACTACCCTTTTTTCAATAGCTGTAATTTCAACTTCATTTCATCTAAAGTTTGAAGACAATATACCTACTTGTTCGGGATACACAAATCTGACATGAAAATCGCTAAATAAGTTGTAATAGGTACTTGTAACAGTTTTAATTATTTTACGTTTTACGACATAAGACTATTTTTAAGTCAATGGACCTACTAAAAGAACGGACGTAACATAGTAGGAGGCAATGAAGCACAACAATAGCGGCAGCGTTTTAATGTGTGAGTGGACAGGAACGAGAGCAAGCGAGAATATCATGCTGTGATTGTGTGAGTGTACACGTGGACATACAAGGGGCTTTGACTTATTATGGCTTCGCTTATATTTTACTGACATTCCGTTAATTTATTTTAGTTAGCCTATGTAAAATTCATAAAACAACCGACCGTAAACCCCCATTCTGCACGTTACCGAAACAAAACACAATAAACTCGAGACAGAGCAGTAAGAAGTGCACGCTAATTACTGAATGTCGCTTCCAGTTCTCCTCAACTCCACAGCTCAGCGACACGGCGCCGACACGGCCACGACACGACGTCAGCGTCGGTCGCTGTCGTACGCACGCCGTCGGTCCGGCGCGCAGCCTTTATTAACTCCCAGTGCTTTTGTTTTGTAAGGGGTGATTTTCGAAAGGCTCTTTTGGTCTTCAAAGGGACCAGGGACGGTGGAGACGCGTGCCTTTTACGCCAAAGTGATTTTGAAAAGTTGCAGCTTATTACAAACTTAACTTCAGTGCTTGACATTTTAACGAACAAAATTTAAAATAAAAGGCTTTAAGATCAAAACGAAATACGATTTATTCGTGATGCTGTGTTGACAAACTGAACGATAGATAAGATCTATAGTAATCCAAAGAAAAGCCCTCATCTCCAGCAAGTAAAGAGACAGCAAAACAAACCATCCAAATCGACGCTGAAGAAAATATAATGCGATCGTCAATCATATTACCGATACGTCATCTCGATTCAACTTCAGAAACAACAGTGCAATTCGACGCAACCGCTCGTCCTCGTCTCTCAATCGAGTCAAAATCAACTGCAATCAACAACAGTCAACAACAACATCGACTGGAACAAACTGAGACAGCGCGTCACGAGCACGCGGAACAGTTGAGTCGCGCGCTGTCATCGCCGGCGACAGTCGTAACACTGACGTGACAGCAGCGACTTGGGATCCGCTGGTGCAAAGCATGAACGTGAGCGGAGAAACGTACTAACTGCACTGTCAAATGCAACACGAAATAGTTGAGCCGCAGTGTCACTGTAGGGGACAGTTGGAGCTCTGAAGTGACAGCTAGGACTTGAGAAGCGTTGGTCTGAGACTAAAACTGCAGCGGTGGACATACATACAGTGGTATACATACAGTAAAATTTTGTAACGATACAAATGTGCAGTGGCCATTTAATGTTCATGACATAACTATTGAAATGACGAGTAAGTGGTTGTTGATATTGATGAAGTGAAATAAAGAGGATGTAAATACTTGAAAATAGCAAGTAAATTATTCAAAAAAGTTGTGAGATCAAAGATTCAGAATCAACCTATGTCAACCCTATTTTAGTGCGGGCTAAAAACATGTAACTTGCAATGCTTCGTAGTTCGCAAAAAAAATTTCATTACATTTTCTTTTCCAGTAGTCTACGATAAATTTCAAATATTATTCACAAAACTAGAGTCTTAAAACACAATAGTAAAACGTAAAACATTGGCAAAACAACAGAAAATAGCGTTTTAAACACACCGCAACTCACAGTAAGAAATACGTACTAATAATTTGATTACTAACAGCTAATAACTTAAGCCGTGCCCCGCCAAGTCTAGAGTGAAATTTCCAGCGAAGCAGAGTAAACTTGGGGACGTGGGAGCGACAGCGATGCTCGCGTCATCTCGATGCAAGTTGATAATGCAAGTGTTCGCGACGCCCTGACGGCTGATAGTTGAGCTAACTCTTTGACAGCTCTCCGGGCGTTTCGTTAGCCCGATAGAAGCAGCGAAGTGTTTATTTGAGATGCTTTTTAACAAAATTATCACGAAAAATATATTTTTTGTGCTTTTAATAAAGCTAGAAAGGTAGAGAACGCTGTCGTTTTTGTAAGAACTTAGTGATTAGATTATGATTTGTTATGACGACCAGTGTGGTATAGTGGTTGCCATGCCGGTCCGTCGGGTTCGATTCCCGGCGCGACAGAAATTTAAATAAATATAGATGACTGTTACCGGTCTGGGTATTGTCTTTGTGTGTGTCCATGGCACTCACGATACAGAGAATCCTAGTAGGGCTGTGAGTGGGAAGAGTTGTTATTATTATAGTTTTTAGTTATTATTTTAAGGAAATTGATTTGGAGCCGTGAGAACAAGCCATAGTTATTGGATAACCATTGTTTTCTCTCAAGGCTTAGGCTCTGGCCTGAAAATATCAACAGCTATCTCTCATTAGTTTTCGGGTTCAGTGAGCACAATATTCCACTTTATTTTAAAACTATAATAAGTAGGCACTTTTTTGTATAACGACTTTGAAGCTAATATAAAAAACAGAGCTTGTTAGATTACATTATACATGCCTAATCATCATTTTCCAAAATGCTTTTTTGTTTTTCATAAAAGCGCCACGCTCGTGAATTGTAGACAAAAAATGCAGCGACACGCGAATGTAGGGAGCATTCGCTCCGTGATGTCCCAGCGCGACAATTCTGCTTAATGCTTGACGGGTTCATGTGACGTTTAATTAGCTCCTAGTTTTAGGTCCCAGTATCGTCTGAATCTTCTGAATGTCTTACGACAATACTGAATTTTCGATGAAGATTTTGCGAGGCTTGGGAAATAAGCACTAAGCTAGTCTAGTTAATGTATAGTAACGTATAATTTATTGTTTATGATTGACTTGATTTTAAAGAAGTCCCGAGAGTATTTTTTCGCCAACTTTTTTCTCACTTCCTACCTTAGACAAAAGGGCGCCTAAAGCCGATGTACCGTATTGTTTAACGTTCAACGGGTGTATCCCTTATGATCACTAAAAAAATTTGAATTTTCAAGTGCAAACATAATATTTGTATTGACAGGTCATGTGCATGCATTTGTTAATAAGAACGTTTCGATAAAATTTCCAACATATCTTCAGCAAAACGTAAGCAAGGAGCCCCAAGGATTGGCGTCGAATGCGCGTTGCGTTGACAGCTCAATGCGGACGCGACACGACGCGCTACGCCGCGTATGAGCCATGTCACCACAGAAATGGTAGGCCAGAAGCTGCTTCTTCACTCGAAACCGAGCGCTTCACTTTTCAGGGTTCCGTACCCACAGGGTATAATGGGATCCTATTACTAAGACCGCTAACCGTCTGTCACCAGGCAGGTATCTCATAAACCGTGATAGTCAGACAGTTAAACTTTCACAGATGATGTATTTCTGATGCCGCTATAACAACAAATTAGACACAACTAAAAAACCGAATTAAATAAATATTTAATGAGGATCACATACAACAAACATGAATATTTTTGCCATTTTTATAGATAAAAGTACGGAGCACATCGTGCGCCAGTCCGACTTGCATTTGGCCGTTTTTTTTACCAACGAAAGTATCGCGCAAGAAAAGGTATCGGCCAAAAACATTTAACATCTGGTTTAACTAAGCAAATTACTTTATTCACTCAATAGACAACACGTACAATACAACGTACAACGTACAGACAGTCAGATGCACATAAGACTTGAGTACTGTAGGTATCTGGTGTATTTTGTAAAGCAAACAGCAAGCAGGGATATTGAGCAGTGGTACCACCTTGAAGACTGGCAGTGAATGGCGTCGCGCTGACAGCTGAATGCGGCCCTCGCGCCACGTATGAGCTGTGTCACCAATGAGCTCGGTAATGTAAGGAGGCGTATGTGGGGAGTTTCTTTCCATATATCCAATTGCATGTAGTAAGAATCAAATGTAGTGCTTTAGACAATTGTGTCGTGAGTTAGACAAGCCAGTCCTTTCGAAACGAGGCCGAATTCATAACCATCACTTTGAAACAATATAATATTATGTAGATATTTAGTTTAAATAGATACTATTTGCCGTCTGTTCAAAATATCTGTGCAGTCTGTTTGCCTATGCCATAATCAGTCTTTTCGTTTCGCGTTCGTTTTACTACAGGTTATGTTCCCTTATTCATTCAACGGTCGAACTCTTGCCATTAAGTGCGAAACTCATAAAAAACATTTCGTCTCTATCTAAACAGCGAGCAGCGATGCAATAACAAATAACGGTGCAATATCAGAGCGACGTCGGACGTTCTTGAAGCGAGCTAGACTGCGCCGTGACAGTCATTTAAGAGTGACGTGGGGGCCCGCCCCCTCCCGCCAGATGGATTGATATTGCACCGAGCAGACGTAAGACGGAGCGATTGCATACGGGAAATAAAAAAATATATAGCTCTCAGTCTTACTGCCACAGTTAGCTATCGACCGAGTGACGGATTGAGGCTGCATGCGACCGGATCGCTGAAGTGTTTTTAGCTGTTTTTGTCATCGTGGAAATTATTTCAGTGTCAAATGGTTAGTGGAATCCAAAATATTTTTTTCTGATAACGTTGTTCTTTCGAATTGAAATTATTCGAAATATTCAAAGACGGTGACGAAATTATTTATTTGCACAAATATGGATAAGTAAGTATAAAGGTGTAATAATAATTTTGTTAGAAATGAATCATGAAAAAGGTTAAAGTTATACCATTATTCGCCAGTGAAGTCACTTGGGCGTGTAATTTAAAGGTCAATTGCACACGATACACAAATACTAGGTACTTTTTACCGAAATAAAGAACCACAAATTAATTCTATTGCAAACATAAGAACCTAAAGGTATGTTGGATTCATACTAGAGTACACCAATTTTGAATTTTATTTACTCCTTAATGCAATTTAGGTCCTTACTAACGAATGTACCTACCCAATAGATTGTTAAATCATTATATTTTCCGAAAATGATTTAACATATTGATGAGTGACTTTTAAAAATCTGCATATTAATATTTTTATCTTAATACATTATTGACATAAAATAGATTCAATTATTTAAGTTATACCTACATGCCGACAGTACAATTATTTCTTTCCTCGTCGTTAAACTCTATTTCGTCGTTAAACGCATAATTCCCACTCTATAAGTAATCTTCGTACTAATTCCCCGGTACACTAAATTAAAAGCTCAGCGATCTCCAATCGCCGTCCATCTCTCGAGCTCAGAACGACCAAGTCTCGACTTATTTTAATGGAACGTACAATGAATTCGCTCCAACCCTTCAAGTCGGGACACAAACGAGACGCTCGAACGTCGTGATGGCGATCCGGGACAGTGACGTGACACCCCCACCCCCCGGGTCAGTCCCCCCCAGATAATAAGGGGTGGGAACGTGTGGGAGTGTGTGCGTTTTAAAAAATATATACGCGGACGGAATGGGGACGGGATAATTGTTTTAGTTGTAGTTAGGTCGGATTATGTAGAGGTGGGTTATCTAAGCAATGATCTGACGCCGTCTTCTGGGTGAGAGGTGGATCTGGGGAACAAAGGAATTCTTTGTTAATTTTATTGCTCGTATATTCATTTTTCTGTTGCTTTGTTAAATCACTAAGGACCTAAACTTACTCAATTTGTCTATAATTTTCCGTAATTAACTTCATTAAATAATTATTTATATATTGCCTTTTCCATAAACTACAGTATTAACACACAGAAACACACTATCTCACACAAGAACTACACCTATCGTACAACGAATTATCGACGAAACTCAACGGCCGTGTGTTAAAGGTAGCTATAGAAATAACGAGTAGCCATTGCCAATAAAACACGTATACTCACACAGAAGTATCATTCGCCTGTCGCATACACATCACGTCATTTGCACAAAATGAAATAGCCTCAAAGACGGGCGACTTGGCCGGACGCCCCCCAGCGGGCGCCGCCTCGCCCCCACCGGGAGATTGACACCGCTGCAGGTAAGACTCAGCATCTAGACTCTACAGTGCTTGAGAATTATTTCAACGTCATTAGAATTGCGATTCTTTGACGATGTCTATAGTTTTAGTAGATACTTGGTTAAACAAATTTATGCTTAATGTTTAATCTAGAAATAATGTTAAATTGAGATGTGAATTAGAGAAATTGTGTTAAGGACAACAATAGTATTTTTAAACACTATTTCTTTTAATAGTAGTAATTGCTTTATTTAGAACTTGGTTATTATCAAAATGAATTTCTTTTCTAAGTCTTGATGTTAGTGTATTTGTGTATGTGTCTTTGTGTTCGTCGACAACACAATGAATCCTAGTGTGTGTGACTTATTAAAAGCTAAATCAGGTTAGCGCATGACTAACAAAAACGTTACAAAAATTTTGTTGTGTTTTCTTTATCACAAAGTAGATACATAATAACGCATAGATAATAATTAAAACACTTTACATATATTTATAAATGCAGTAAAGACCCACAATATACTCGTACGTAACTACGTAAAGCAACGAACGGACCGCTACCCCAATGCACTAGTCAACTACCCGAAGACGTCACCCGTCCACCCCCGCCCGAGGCAGATGGATTGATATTGCAGAATGCAGGTGAGCGGCCGATCTCAGAACAATAGCAATCTATAAACTTCTGTCTTTGCTAGAATTTACTCTTGCAAGAATACGAGTAGCGAGTCCACTCAAGTTGAAACTTAAGTACTCGTACCTAAGTACAATAGAACTTCGTATCTAGTTGACGCTAACGAGACAAGAATGCATCATTTTAGTTCGTATAAAATCATCTTTCAAACATCAGCCCCACTAGTATTCGATTGCAAGATCCTCTAAATGAGTGACTGGCATGTTACATATTAAATACGAATCCTCAATGTCTGTTTTTAAATTTTTTCGTGCATTAAAATATATCCGTTTTAGTATAGTGATTCACTAAACACTTTTTACCCGTCCGCCTGAGAGAGCAGCTCGATTGACGCAAATTAATAGCCGGTCTTAACGACACTCCAAAAAACGAAACATACCATATCCCTTACTTACACCCCATAAAAACGCGACAGAGACACATGTCCCCTCTTATTATCTTCAATTAAGAGACTCTGATAATGTGCCATGACATACGTTCGACGTGGCCAACAGTCGTGGACCTATTATAGTACCTCGGGGCACCCCTGAAATATCTGTGGAACTTATAACAAAGGGAGTGGATACAGCTCTGAAAACACTGGACGTCTCACCGTTACCAGTTTTAGAATACTGTTAAAATGAGCTAAATCGAACTCTAACACCTAGCAATAAGCGTGTAGACGAGTGTAATGGTGAAGTACTCGCGTCAGTTCCCGTGAGTGATGTATACAGGACAGTGACGAATGGCGGACCGTTACATGTGATTAGTGGACATGTTTCCGTGATCAGATGCTATAATGAGACGTGATAGACACCGGCACTGAGTGACGACGGTCGCGGGTAATTTGTTTTAAAAAGTTCTTACGGTGACTAATTTGATGACCGATATTCGAAAATAATAGCATGTTTAGCTGTTTTAAAAGATTTCTGTTTTATTTACCACCGTTCGCACCGTTATATTAACTGCAGCTAAGTTTTCCGCGACAAAAACAATAACCACACATGGGGGAAAGAGAATTTACTCGGAGATGAGATTAATATTTAAAAAAAATTGTAAACGTAAAAGATTTTTCGGTTAAAGTGCAATTTATTGTCTTTTTAACCAAATTCAAAGGAGGAGATTCGACTATTTTTTTTATTATGTTTGTTACCTCAGAACTTTTGATTGGGCGAACCGATTTTGATTATTCCTTTTTATTTGAAGTCTGGTGCTTTCCGTGAGGTCCCATTTCAATTACGTCCAGTTTTGCAGGCGACAATTTTGAGGTCGGTTTTTTTCGTTACGCCAGTTTTAATTATTAGATGCCTAATAAACTAGGTAGAACTTTTAAGCAGTAGGTAGAGCTAGGTAGGAAACTTTAACGCAAACACGGAAGACGCGACACGTCAAAGTGACGGATGTGCGTCAAGTAGATGAGATATGACGCGCCGCGTAATTTGATTTACGACGCCGCGGTGACGCGTCATTAATTCCTTGCTAAATGCAACTCATCTAGTCCTATTAGTGAAATGTTTATAAATGCAATAATTACGTTAAAACGAGTTTACTTTCGTTATGTTAAAGTACTCGATTGTTAATTTCGTTTGTAAATGAAAAAGAAATATATTTGCTGAGTGTCTTCTGTTGGCCAATACTATTTTAAATATTTCTGGATAATTTGCTTCAATAATAAGATAAGTGAGCTCGAAACTAGGGTCTCGAACTAATCAATTTTTGTGTGACTATTGGTATGGTTGATAAGGAATTGTATGGCAACTATTTCGGCATTCTCCTTTCCACGAAAGTCGATACTTTATCTTAGAAATGTATTAAATACGAACACTAAGGATGGCGATATGTCAAAGTGACTGATATGCATCAAGAGGATGAAAATATATGACGTACCGTATAATTTGATTTACGGTGTTGCGGTGACGGCATATTAATTCTTTGCTAAATACAACATGGAATTTAACGCGCCAGGATGGCAGATGAAAATTTTGTAACAGATGTTTCTATAAAGTAATTTAATCTTGGAAAAACTCATTACCCTACCTACATATTTAATGACGTCTTGGCAATAAATAATAATAATTTTATTCAAAATCGCCATCTCTGTGTTTGACGGAAGCCTCCAATCTGTCTGGACACGACGGGATTGAAGACTTACTGACTGACAGGTGTGCACCGACCCTCAGACTAATCCAAATTATTCTCGCTATGAAAACAAAAGAAACGAAACAAAAATTTATATCGCGGTTGACAATAAAAGCACAACGCATCGCGGAAGAGCGACGCGTCAGCCTGACGGATACGCGTCAACGTCACCCGTATGAGATATGACGCGAGAGTAATTTGATTAACGATCACCGCGGTGACGTGCGTTAATTTGTTACAGGTCTCCAACGGGTAAATAGGTGCGCTATTTACGGTTGACGTTATTAATTGTTATTGGGCCTATTTTGTCCGTTGACGAATTTTGAGTCTTAATTGTAGTTTAATGCTGATAAACTTTTTGTGTTATTTTTTTTTAACCTTACAATATTGTGATAGAAACAATGTTACAATTATTTTACTTTTAGACAAGTTGTTCTTTTAGACAAGCTCAACTAAGTCGCTCGGGTCTACAGAATCAATGGCGAAACTGCGTACCCGTTTATCATTTCGCAGCTATCTAAATTAACGTCTGATTAACCGTATCCCATAATCAGATACGGTTACATTGACAGTTAACGTCAAAACGTCCGTTTTTGCGAGTTGCGTGTCTCTCGATAAATAAATAATTAAATACAAATTGCCGTTCATAAATTAATTACTTAGTTTTCGGTGTCTTGAACTAATTTGACCTAGTTGGGACTGGTATTGCGGTGGATTGTAATTTGGATATACGTTGGTCGTAAACTGACCACTTTTTATTCAAGGGTCGCTCGTGAGCCGGATTCCTTACTTTGACTGAATCAGATGCAAATACTCGTTTCTATAGACTTATTTCCTTAACCACGATTCTGGTTTCGTCGTCGCAAGTATTCTGGAGTAAAGACATCGAAGTAACAGTAACTGACAGGTTCTGAAAGGTTATTATAGGTACCTACAACAGAGAAATAATGTTATCTGTTGTCAATCTAATTGCAAATGTCCATTGAGTTTCCGGATGCTTGATTATCTTCTCTGATTTCGTCATTATGTAAGTTAATACAGATGTCAAGTTTTTCTTGAGAATCGTATGCCGAACACTGGTCTAGAATGCTACATTTCAGAAACTCAAATTTATTTGACATTGTAAAGTTAATTCAATACATTATGGTAAGTCTTTCAGATCCTAATGCAGGTCAATTATGTGAATCTGGTAAAACATCTGGTATAAAATCTGGTAAACCAGAATCTATCGTCTACACACTCATGGCTATACCTATCCGTTTATGTTAGGTACATTCGAAAATCAGTTGCGAGCTCAATTTTCCGTAATTTTTGCTTAAAACAGTCGACCTGCCCGCTCAAAGGCTGTCCTGCGTCACTCACCCCACCTACTCGCAAACCTCCATAAATAGCTAAAAATAAACCCTGCTCAGTGTATGCAGGCGTTTCTTTGCGAGCAGTTGCTTTGAGGCGATTTTAATTCGCTTATTTCGCTGCCGGGAAATTGCTAGTGTGTTCCCGAATTAACGGTGACAGCACAGTGATGACGCGGAAGTGGTAGCGGGGGACTTTAAACTAATGTTTTTCACTAAATATACGAGAGTTAGAACTTTTTCTGAAGTGAATTTTTTACAGTCCTAAAAATTTTAATCCTTACTTACCAAATTAAAATAGTTTTAAACACTTGAAATACATCTAACATATTTTTATGATACTTCATTGTAATGCATATCTGTATACAATTTTCTTTTCAATTTGTTACATTGCATGTAGCAAGGATTTCAATATTGACTATATTGGTTTTCAGCACATATTAAAATTTTGTAGAAGAATTAAATTATTGTTTGTATTCCGTCCAGAGTTTAAAATATTCTTTTTTGATACAAAATAATTTCAACGTGCACGCATTAAAAATAAAATATTTACTACGTTTTTAAATGTAAAAAAGGCTAATCAGCCTCGCTAGAAACGGTGAGAAGACAAGGAACCGCAACACGCTACCTCTCATGAAGCAAATCGCACCCGAACCGCATGCGGAGGTCTGGCCACGTCAGCTCGGCGATTGTAAAGGCGCGATGCGATCCCAGTGTACGGTGCGCTTAAAAAATATATTCCTCTTGCGCCCAACTGACACTGCGGCTTGATCAGTCTTTGTTATGTTCAGTATTTTGTGTTGGATTCCAAATAATATGTTTCACGTTACGATTATATATGTAAAAGTTATAGACTGTGCGCTTCAGGTGATAAAATGATATGTCAATGACATATAGAGTGTTTCATTGACTCAAAACTACGATTTTTCTCCATTCTTACAGTCACAGATAAATAATTTGGATGCGGAAATTTTCGCACCTTATAAGCATTTAGATGTTAGACACAAATCCATCATATTATGATTGTTGTCTGAAGCATTGTGTCTCTTTAACTTACGGACGTACTGTTAACATTACATAGTTGTGCCTGTTTAAATATCAAGTAGTTTAATATAAAACGTTCATTCGATTTAATTATGTATATGTACAACCTATAGGTTCATTATTTAATATATGTCCAAAGTCACTATTTGAAGTAAGGTTAGGTACTTTTTGATGAACTGTATTGAGAGCAAGACATCCCTCAAAATTGTATGAAAAGCGAATTCTCGGAAGATCGAAACAATCGCTCTAATTAGTCGACATTTCAAATCAGTCGGAGGAACTCTTTAAAAAACCTCCCGTGCCCTGTTTTACACGATCATCGATGCGCGTTGGGGGGCTGGAGATTACAAAAGTACACTTGCTAACAAAAATCGGTCGATTTTTAATTAGGCGCCCGGGGCGGTCGTGGCACGTGATCGGAATGGACCGATCGCTCATTGCATAACTCGTACGACGTCGTATTAGCGGGAACGAAGTTAGGAACGTTCGACTTGACTGTCCAATCAGCGATTCTGCCTAATGAGACGACTTCTTTTTCTGTGTTTATTGCTCGCGACTGTACTGTATTAGCTCTTATATAATACTTACTGTTTACTGTATTATGATAATACCTAATTTAGTAAAGGAGGAATAATCTATACTAATATATAAAGCTGAAGAGTATGTTTGTTTGTTTGTTTGAACGCACTAATCTCTGGGACTACAAATCTGATTTGAAAAATTCTTTTTGTGTCTGATAGCTACATTAATGAGGAAGGTTATAGGCTATCAAGCGTTACGTCAC
>DWQK01002254.1:0-13527 GCA_018231225.1 Noctuana stator | reverse complement strand
GGAAGAGGCCCGCCGGTTAATACCGAACCCCCCGCCCAACGGCGGGGGCAACCCTTTTTAGGGTTTTCCGGAGGCTATTAAGTCTCCGTGCTAGGCCCGGGCAAAGAGGGTAACCTCGGGGCCCGAACAAATCTCCCCCAAGCCATCGCGCGAAAATATTTCGCTGAGGCGAGGAGGGGGAGAAAAGAAAGTAGTAGTTAGTTACCTTGCCAGTTTACTTGCATCTGCTCGCGTTCTCCTGTAATGTCGTGATATGATTTCGGAATATATTAATGAGCGCTCCGAAGTACTTCAGCAAACATTTGAAATTGCGACATGTTGCAACATTTGAACCGCGCATCAACCGGCTTGCTAAACCTTTATGATAGTGCGATGGATACACGAGACACGACCGAGTCACTATTGGATCCTGACTTATTACTTTTAGAATGAAGATTAGATAGATTCAATGTTAAGCGGTTTTGTTTGCACGTATTAACACTAGGTACTAGATTTACATTTAGGGTCAGTTTAACCTCTGATTACACCTTGACTCAAATTCAAAATCAAAATTTTTATTCATCATAAGGTATACATATACGGTAGGCTTTAGGCGAATTTTGGTTAAGGTAGGCCGGTGGAAAAAAGCTTTCGGCACTCCTTTAAAATCAAGTGTATAAATTACAAGTTATTACCAAATTATGCAGTAGGTATAGCTTAAGCCTGAATGGTTGTCTATTAAAAAGTTATCTGTCAGATGAACTGTAACTCTTTGTTTCACAGCTTTTGGATGCCATGATAGATTAAATCGCTGGTAATTTATCAGTAGATTTGAGTGACTATTAATGTTTAATCTGGCACATAATTAAATAGCTGTTTTAAATGACGGGGATTAATCAAGTAATTTAGAGGTGACATAGTGAGAATATATTGGCAATCTCTCCTCATTAGATTGCTTTAGATATCTACTGCTGTATCGGTGGAGAAAATTTTGGATAATCATTATTTTGAAGAATGAATTCATTGTGATGTTAGCTCCAGCTTGAAATATACGTATGTATATTGTTAACTATTACTTTTAGACTTAGTATAGTTAGTTTTACAATACAAAAGCGACTGGGTTGTATTATCACAATCTAAAGCAAAGTAGGCTATCCGCCATCTTATATTATATCCTTCTGTCAAAGTCCAACCTGTCAGGACAACTCTTTTCAAGAACGCGCAAAACAATAACTGAGTTGCCAACAATATTTAAACAATGTAACTTAACAAATATCATTCAATTAGCTTAAGCACCTAACATTGGTTCAAGATTTTCGAGAAGCTCCGGGTGGCATTCCCTCAAGAGCGAGTGAGCGGCGTTGCGGCTGCGTAGCGACGGCTCGGCGGCGGCGAGAGGTAATGTCAAGGAGGCGATCTTTCTGTTTCCAGTCCATCTCGCCGTTTCGGGATTTGTTTATGCGTTCGTGCGGAAACAACACGTTTATAGATAACACGGTAATATTGTATATTGTTTCGTCATTTAAATGTTAAAAGCTTAAGCGCTAGCTTATTCATACACCTACTTACTCGTAGTTTCGGTACTGGATTGTGTTCGGGAGTGGATTAAAAATAATTGTTAATACTCTGAAGGTAAGGTCAAATTTACGTGCCCTTTTTGCTATGGTTGACAGAGAGGAAAAAGCCAACAGAAAAAAGCTCTCGGTACTAACTCTAGTAACGTTAATTCTCGGTAGGTATATTAGAAATTATAAGATCTTTAAAAAATTTTTTTTGTATGTTATAACCCTTTTTAGGCACGGCAATGTTAGGTTAGTGTTGCCATAAATGGCATTATTATGGAAAATTATTGCATTTCTTATAATAACCGCGGTTTTACTAACACCCCAGTTATTAGATCTGCGGTTTGGTCGTGGTTAGTAATTGTAGCGACTGATTAACTATTAAGCTAGAAACACACTATCGGGCGCACAATACTGAAAGTAGCTCTCATTAAAAGTGAAGTGCTTGATAATAAAATTTGTCGTCCTTTATGGTAATGATGTTACTTAATTACTCTGTACTTAGATAATGCTATACTTAATCTGATTAATTATGTAGAAACAGAAAGAAAGGAGGAGAATATTATAAAGTTCTTTGTTGTACTATTAAACATCCTTGAGCAAATCCTTCGCATACAAAAGGTTTCAGAACACAGTAAATATATTAGCGCTTGAGACTATACGACGACAGAACTTTTAAAAGAAGAATGTTTGTTTATGAAAAATGTATTTATTTCGGTTTCGGTTAAGAGAAATATATTAAATTTTTGTCTTAAGGAATTTTACAATTTCACTTACAAGACAATTTATATACTAATCCTTATAAAATGTATATTAAGCGGTAAGCATGCAAAATTTCCACATTATTCTGTAATATTACATAACAGGAATTTAATGTTTATCTCTAAAATTACATTTATATGTAGTAAAATCAATATACATTTCATCGCATCGTGATTTTGCTTCACCATTAAACAATTGGTTCTCAAACAAAAAGGAAATATTGCTCGAATGAGTCACGGTTTCAATATGGATTCAAATGTTGGATAGAGCAAGGTCTTGGGGCCCTTTCATCACGTTGATACGATGGATGGACTCCACTACCTTTGAAATACGTTATAAGTATTTCAGCAAATCTGTTTGCTAGATATACGAGTATCAAGAAGAAAGCTGTTCCACGGCTGGATTTAATTATAATGTACTTGCTGGTGCCCGCAACTTCGTCTGCGCAGGATTAGTATTACGAGCAATTCACACAGTATCGTTATAAATTGCAGCCTATGCGTTATTCTGATGTATAAGCTATATTATTGTAAAGTTTCTTTAAAATTCATTCTGTACTTTTTACCTGAAAGAGTAACAAACATCCATCCATCAATACTTAGAATCTTTCGCGTTTATAATATAAGTAGGATTATACTATTCTTGAGTGGATACGACCATCTTAGTCCTCAAGAGGTCCACGTGGAGACACCACGTATGATCTCAGCTAGGACGACTCCCCTATTAGAGGTTGGACGTGTATGCTGATGGGTTGCAGTGACTACTTAACATCAGGCGGTCTGCATGCTCGTTTGCTACTCATAAGCAATAAAACTTTTTCGCGCAATTTTCCGATGTATTTTATCAATTAATCGGCTATTAGGAACGGAGATAAACTGAACAAAGTACAGATTAGTTAGTTAACAGTGATGTACGAATGTGGCTTTTCCCTTGTTTCTCGATAAAGTAAGTAATAATAATTACATAACACACATACAGTTATAGTGGAACTCCTAAGATATTGGGCATCTATAGCCATTATGGTTATGACGTGTCCACATCGGCATTAAAAAGCAAGGTCAGGCCAACAAATGGTTGCAGTTAAGTGATCTATATTGTATATTGTACAGAATATGCAGTACAATCTGTCTGAGTAACATTTGTTTCCTACTTAATACGAATTGGAAAAAATATATCCGTGTTGGTTAAGTTCATGTCGAACTTTTGAGTTTAGTTTTTTTATGTGAAACTTAATGGATAGACTCGTGTCAACCAGTGGGCCATGAACATCTATATATATCATTATATAATAATCGATATAATACTATCTTGTATACATTAATAAAACTGTAAAAGAGTTCAGTTCTGTCGGTCCGTGTCTGTTGTCCGGCTTTCACAGAAAAACTACTAGACGGATTTTGACGAAACTTTTTTTGGTATGTAGCTATTAGTCCTCGGTAACATATTTATTTTGAAAAATATATTGTAGGTATATACCACCCAAAATATTGACTACAAATCTATATTAATAATTATAAAGCTGAAGAGATCTCAGGAACTATTGAACACATTTGAAAAATTATTTTAGTGTAACATAGTTTATTTATCGAGGAAGGCTATAAAACGTTACAAGTACATTGCAATTCCTAACGCGGGTGAAACCGGGGGCACAGCTAGCAACTTATATGACTGAATAACGTGTGCCAATTGAACTAGATATTAATATAAGAAATATGTATGTAATATATGAGTGGCGATACTCCTACACTAATATTGTGATCTGACGTACTATAACTAGGTAAGTAAGTTTGCAATCACTGAAGTTACTTCACATATTTCTTTAGTAGCTTTTAATCTTGTTTTAAGAACCGACGAACTGACGTGTCGATGACAGATTTCTTATTGAACTAGTTAGAAATGTGGACTTCGAGTTAATTTTGTAGTCTGAGAGACAGCGAAGGTTTTCGAAGTGTTATACGAAAAGTGAAAGTAAGTGAATAGTTTTTATTTAAGGACGAAATTCTTTCATTTGCTAAGATTATAAATATTAATTACAACATTTTTCAGCATTAATTTAAATTAAATTACAGAAAAGCGCCAATTTTAAATTAGATACGTAAATAGAAATCACTGAAGTTGCCTGTTTCCAAAAATAGGTACCTACTATTTTGAGTAATATTAAGCGTATGTCATGAAATAAACTAATTTTTGTGAAGTTTCGTTTTAAAATTACAATTCTGTATCATAATTAGCCTTTTGTCATTATATAACTACATAGTTACACAGTACTTACAGAGTGGCTCTTGGACTATTAATTGCTAAGTAAGTACCTACTGTTGATGAATTACCCTGATACGCGAAACAATACGTCACTAAAACACTAAAATGCATACTTTTTGTGTTCACACATACTCGTAGTGTCGTGTTTATTATGAATGAACAAATGAATGGAATCTAAGTAATGGCCTTCTAGGCTGTATTGTTACTTAAGGAACTTATTACAGAGTGACAAAAGATTGAATGGTAATAATTTAGGAACTGGTATGTTATAAATTGTAAATAAAATAGAATAAATTTATTATAATAGTCAGAATGTAAAAGGGGCCCGTTTTGCCCATTACGTACGGAACCCTAAAAAGTACAAGACTATTTGCTATCTTTGCTGTATTTATGTTCCATGGTGTATAAGGTTGATTGGTAGAGAATTCCTTCCAGCATTAAGTCCGTCTTCTGTACCATTTTATTTTTTAATTTGTTATAATAAAGTTAAAATAAATAAGTGATTATGCCCTTTTCCACCAGGAGATTATAATTTTTGCAGCATCGCCGCACCGCTGACACGTTTTTAATTATATAATTCAAGTATTGTTAAAAGTAATTAGCGTGGTCTGGATTCTTTATCAGATTACGGCAATGAGTTATGTGGTGGAGCTGGGAATCAGGACAGGCCTCTGACTAATCTAGTTACCGAGAAATATGTACATTTTTTTTAAATACTTTTGAAGATAAAGATGGTAGAAATGATTATGATTATGCTCCAAGCACTTGAGTTGTTGCGCAATCAATTAAGTGGAACAGGAATGTTATTGTCATTATCATGTTTAATATTATGTTAACATTTTTTTGGCCAGTGCTATATGTATATAACTTTTAAAGGGCTTCTAACATACATATTATCCTTAAAATATTCGTTGTTAAGTATCAACTAGGTTTAAATTTGGTCACAATATTTCAAAATCTTCTTTTTCTTTTCAACCTATCCATCCTATGTCCCATGTAAGAGACCTGTGTCCACTGTTGGACACTGCGCGCCTTGGAAGAGTGGACAATTCTTCCAAGACGCGCCACTGAGTAACCAGCACATAGTTTTTTTCCCGTAATCGTAGCACTACCTGGTAGAAGGTCATCTTACATTGATTCCTCTGGTGTTATCCATATAAATAGGCACAACATTTCTCCATCACCTAGAGTTCACTGGTGGAGAATACTTCAAGTAATGCCGTAAAGTATTTCGTTCGTTCGTTCTTTGTAAACTATAGGCTTACAAAAAGATTAAATAAATAGGCGAAGGTGAAAACTTACTTAACTCACTATCATGCCGTCCGACTGTCAATTTGCCACAGTACATAATACTATAAATAAAAAAATGTTTACACGATTGGCAGGTATAATATATAACACAAGTGGTTCCTTACTTGCACAACAAAACATACTATGTAGTATGAAACTCATTCTACATACGTTCATAAACACGCAATTTCAAAATGACGCGCAAAATTTACGAGTATTACGAACCCGAACTACCTATGCGGTTTTTGTTCGGTGCGACAATGAGTGTTGCAAGCTGCACCGTTGCCGAACTGCCTTCTATAGGCTCGCGTGAGAAAAGCGATTCGGGGAAATGGAGTAGGTACCTAGAGCAATCTGTATTAGTATCGTTGTCGGATTAAGATGTTATCTAAAGGTGTCAGATCTTTTTCCTCTTACACAGTCAAAAGATTTTATCATGGTTTATCATTAGCTTGAATCGCTGGAAATTTTGATATAGTTACATAAAAAAATTAAGGGAAATCTGCGAAGGAGGATGTCTGCACTAGGCAGGACGAAACAGGCTGCTTAGTTCGCGAATAGTTACAACAAGGAAAGACTTATTAAATGATTTCTGAGTTCATCGGAGCCTGTTTCTACAGAATATTCAGCAAATGTTTTGATGTTACTTTTGACGATCCGCGTGGTGTAGTAGTTACCACGCCACCACGAACAGTCCCGGGGCTCGATAGTTCGGACTTTAAACTATTAAAAAATCGAAGTCTGCGCCAACTGAAATACCTAATTCTTGATCCCACGATCTGGGCAATTTCATCTCGGCAACAATGGCGAAGCATTAGCCAACCATCCGCTATCCGCCATTATAATTATGTGGAAACTATTGCAATCGTTTGACTGAGCTGATCGGGATACTTTAAGTATTTCTTAAACCACGGGAGGAAGTAAGAATTATTTATCGACATTTAAATGTATGTAAGGGACGAAGAGGGTCTGATGTAGATGAAGGTATAGCGACTTATCAACGAAATGAAAAAAAATAACGCACAACTGAAAACCTAAGAAATGGGACCAAAGGGAATATACCGAAATTTTGCGCAGAATTTCTAAGTAATAAATTAATCTGAAAATGTAAGGAAAGAAGATGATTTATATTTCAGCTGTCATACTGCATGATATCCATCCATCCATCCATCAGCCTTTGGATCTCAGGCCTCCCCTAAGCGGCGCCACTCCGCCCGGTCCTGTGCCCTGTGGATCCAGCGGTTTCTCGCTATCTTGCTCAGGTCATCAGGACATCGGGCAGGAGGGCGACCTGTGCTCCTTTTGTGACTATTACTACCTACGTATTAAATCCCATCGTATCAATAATCTTAACTTTAATATAGGTAAAAATATGTTTATTACATTTAAGTTAAATTATCGAGATTACAGTTAGCAGATGAAAACTTTTGCCGCATTGAAAATTTGGAGGGCAGTTTAACACAATGCTAAAACAACTTCTACTTATTATGAAACTTGTATACAAACGAGGTAATAGAGATGATGGTACCTCTGGGATGAAGGTGTGTAACTGAGTGTAAAACAATGGTGTATCGTGGCGTCAAAAATGCGGTCACCCACCACAATGGAGCTGAGATATTGTTGGAACTTGCCAACAATAATGCTACGTTTTTTGGGCAAAAAAATTAACCGATTGTTAAGTAAAGTCTTTAGTTTTTATTCAAAAGAGGAACTCGGTTTGAAAAAGACAACTTGAAAAATATACCGTTTTTTAAAACAGTTTTCAAGTCTAGAACCGAAAGTTGAAAACCGTAAGTATGAATAAATACTCGGAGAAAATTTAATCACAAACACTTATTAAGCAGTTTTTCGTAAGGTGCTTTAAACTGGAACATTTTGCTCACTATTAAACGACAATGACATTTAAACACTCCGATGTTTACTTTTCAATCTCAAAAATAAACCCACAACAAAGCATATTATAAAAATTAAATTATGTAGGTATACTTAATTAGTTGTGTTATGTGTGTAAAAATATTTTCTGAAATAATACGAGTAGTAGTAGTAAAATATTTTTGCATACGAGTATGTTTTAGTAAAATTAAAATTGTTTTATTAATGAAAGATTAAATGATAAATAAAATAATTAATGTGTAATTAATAATTGTTGCTATTTTTTGAATTTCGATTGAAATGTAATCATGCTGCACCAATAGGTGTTATTTGAAAATAAACCTTATCCGAAGTATACTAGTGCCAATTTTCTTTATTAATCGTTTGTGCATTTTGAACCTGACCATGTAAGTAGAATAGATGAGAATGAAAGGTTTGTCCGAGGTCACCGAATTGTGGTCATCTTTGAACCATACCTACAATTGTGTAAAGTTAATTAGCTGCTTTTAAAGTAACTGCTGATTACAATAAAGGTACTACAGTTTCAGTGCCAAAATACATATCTGATATCTTTACTCCATAAATACATAATATTACAGATTAGCAAGAAAATATATTAAATGTTTCTGTTTGTTTTTTTTGTTTGATTTGGCATCAGATATTTTCGCACATAATTGAATGTATCTAACTATTATAGCGTGATACATAAAGATCAGTTTGCAAAGAATTGATAGTAATTCAGAAACTTCAAAGATTCACTTAGAAAGTTTTCAGGTGTTTCAAACTTTAAGGAGCTGAAAATGTAAACACTGGTTTATCTTAATTATCCGTCCGTTTTAATTATTCTTTTTTGAAGTACAAATTACGTTAGAAAGTAGGTATTTTGTTTAGTAAAGTATTTTAAACGTATTTTGAAGCACAATAAAATTATATGCTATTCATTTTATAGCAGGCATGTGAATAATTTCTTAACTAATATCATACAACCTGAGCGATATGAATATATTTTAATATTTATAAATTAACTGCCTATTTTAATTTGCATTATGTATTTTACGCTTAGGTGTTATAATTGCTTTTATTATGTTCTGACATAATTTCTTTTTTTTATATTTAACGGTCTAGTTAATATAACACAATTAACTTTCATAGTAATATAAATATTTATAAAAAATATATATAAATATTTATTTTATGATTTATATTTGCTTAGCATTGTTTATTTTCTGTTAATATGCTAATTAAAAAAAATGACATAAAATTATTAATCCTTTTTTTTATTCTTTCCACTATAAAAAAAATGGAAAATTATATTTTAGAATAAAGAAAATAACTTACCTTTCACCCCTTAAAACACAATCACACAAACTATAAACTAAACGTTTTTAAAATTAATTATATTTTTTTAATAATTATTATTAATTTAATTCTTGACAGCGCGCGCGTGAAGCGAGATCCGCTTTACGACTGGCGTTCATCGGCGCACGCGCAGGTCACAGTGATACTAATAGTGCACCAGTTCAGATATTGAGGTAAGAAGGCAGAGCCTTCTGCCAAAGGTTCGGCGGTAATTCAGAAGAACTAATATATCTATTTTTGCTGCTGCATTTGGTCAGCGTGATGGATCTAATTGCATTTCAATACCTACATTTTTGTCTTATCTTTGTAATAATTGACAGATGCTGATCCGGTCCGGATGTATTTAAAGATTAACAACGATTAGAAAAAGATGAAGGTTTTATTACCTAATAAATCTACTCTTGTAATTAAAAGCGGTACTGCAGGTTAAAGTTAGTTTTGTTATTATAATCTAATTTTGAAGGCAAAAACCATGACGAAAGACGTTAAATTTGCCCATTGATTCGTTGAGATTGATAAAAAATGTTTTTTACCATCACTCGTTTTAGGAATCCCTCGAGGGGGTTCTGTATAGTTCGCATACTCTATCTTTGAAAATAATAAATTTAGCAATGCGCTCACTCATCTGTTGCAGTAATTTAAATTGCATTCATAGAGATATGTAAATAAATAAGTAAAACTAGTAGAGATAGAGATTGGACAACGAGTGGTAATTTATCTCTCTGATATGTGAAGTAGGTTCTCAAGAGAGGCTTAAGCTTAAGTAGTACTTACTCCAGAATCTTAAGATATGTAGATGCTGCAATATTAGAATAAAATCAGGCCACCTTTTTCAATTACTACGGAAATGATATGATTTTTGTGAAAATCGAAGAAAATACAAATGTTTTTATTGTGTCCGTGAAAATTACTGTATTTATAAAATTTTGATTGTATTCAATACAGAACCACCTACAAGTAGAGGGTATTCGCTCGAGCCTTCGCCTTGGCAGCGGGCGCGCGCGCTCTACCGAGACTCATTACATAACACAACAGAATAATAAATGCATTATTGCATTATAAATCACTTAGTAACACTTACAACTAATGTAAAACTTAAAATTAGTGATAAGAACTGCGGCATAAATTTAAGATACCGGATACTATACGTATTAAGAGTGATAGCGAGTTATACGGAATTCTTACTGCACTAAAACCGTTTTTTTGCCGAGCTATGCGGAACTCTTACTGCACTAAAACCATTTTTTGTGACAAACTTTCTTAGGATGCATCATGCAAATAATATAACGCAACAATAACAGAACTCACAGAAATTAAGCATTCCGGTGAAGCTCGCTTCCCAGTACAATCCAAGACCATTTTAACGGGAGCTGTTGAGTCCAGTCGCCCTGTCGGTGTTGTCGGTGGTAGAGCTTACAAAGTTCGCCCGCGGAGGTAACACCGCTGCCCCCGTAACCCTCCGTGAAGCAATTCTTGTAGCAAGTTTTTTGTTCGTATCAGGTAACCTGTAAGCTTGCTTGCTATTTACTTACTATAAAATATGATATATCTATTCCAGGCGTGTCTCTGTGTATGTCCATTTCACTCAGGATACAAGGATCCTAAGTCTGACTGTGTGAGTCTGAAGCATTATTTCCTTAAAGCCCAAACCAGTCAATGCTAATGAGCTTGGAACGGACAATTTTGGCCTGGAAAATACCGGTTTTGTATTGTAAAATACAAACAATACAGTACAATGAAAATACTACTAGTACGAATGTTACAGTAGCGACAAAGGCAGCCGCTTAAGTTACACAAAGGCCGGTCGTTTCAATAAGGAAGCTATCGCTTCGTATACGCAGAAACACCTACCTATGTACTTAATGTGATGTGAATACTTTCCAACAGATTATTACGCTGCGTCTTTACCACAGTAAAATTACCAATACAACAAAATCAAAAAATCAAAAATGTTTTTATTGATTAAAACATATGACAATAAACATGTCGCAAGGGCCCCTGTGCTGGGTTGATTTCCCGTATTACTGGATACCCCGCTCATCCACCAAGTCAATAATATATGTATATATATTAATCAAACAGCTACATCATTGGTTTGTGTGAGAGGGTGCGTCAGTAGGTACGTACGTGTGTAAATTGTGTGGTTTCAAGCCCTTGTATATACAAATAAATATATATACAAAAGTTGGCAGTTTTTCTTCAGTGATGATTCATGAATTACTCTGTTAGAGAAAACTGTACGAAAATCTGTTCAGTAGTGTCAGACAGACAACAGACGCGGCGGGGGGCTTGGAAGTCGTTGGATTCGAACCCGAACCCATTGAAACGGTAGCTAACACTCAACTACTACACCGCCATTGCTTTTAAATATAATATTTGCCTAAATAAAAATGATTACAGGCATTAACTTAGTGGTGCCTATAATCGAATCGGTTGTCATAATGTTTCGCTAACATACGCATTGGGTATGAGGACTAGATATTTATGTAGCAAGTTAAAAGTAAAACTAGTTCTACATTAAACTCATGTGTTATTTCGACATCAGGAAAACCATATCCTGTGCCCTAGCTTTCCGTACTGTAGTGCAGTGTAGTGGAGTGTTATGACCGAATTATATACATTTTCATAATTATAACTCTATAATGGTGTTTTCAATAATACTCATTTATAAAATGAACGGAATTTATATTAATGTAGTTGTAAGCACGACAGCTCTACTGTCCCAAGTGTTTTAGTGTGTGAGGAAATTATGAAGACATATTGTAGTGATATATTCGTATGTAACATAGTGTACAGTACATACTGTACACATTATTTACTGCAGTACGTATGATAATATGGTTCGTTCATTCGTTCATTTATTGATCCGTTAATTCTTCCAACTATTCGTATAATAATTCACTAACCATCTTTACCTATTTATTTAAGATTGCCAACGGAACGAACATAGTACATTTATTATATACTGCCCCATAGGCAACCACGTCATACAATATAGTGTCTTTCAATGTAACTTTTAAAAAAAGTTAACTAAAATTTACAAAATTATACAGAGCAAATATTTGATTAGTTTACAAAAGAAAGTTTCACTATATTTTCCCTAAACTCTTATTCACTCATTCGTTCATTTACATAATTATGTTCAGTGTGACCCATTGATTTATTATTTCACTCATACCTTCCTTTAAAACTATAGTTTTAGGCGGCTTATTTACATAATAGATTAAATTGGTATTATAGTCTTATATTGTCGCATAATAGTTATTGTCTAGGAAAGTTTTATGGTCCGACAGGATCATTGCAGTCGCACAAAGCAAATTAAATATCTTAAAACTGATCATCTAAGATCCGTTCTACAATAATAATAGTTGTATTAATATCTATGATAATGGAATCAAACGGGCAGAGTTGAGTCGTATGTTGTATGACACTATCATGATAATATATTGAGAGAGATACGGTTGGAAACGCTGGATATGATAAGGGCGCGGCGCGGCGCGGCGTTGCGTAACACACATCACACAACGTATGTATGAACAGCAAAACAAATTGACTTATTGCAAATTAAAATTTTACATGGTCGCTTCCTGTGTGCTCCCATTAAAATTTGGTCAATTTCTCAAAATGGAATTCAAGAGAAAACCATAATATATAAATCTAAAATTTGCTAGAGATGTGAGTGACAATTTTGAAGTCGGTAGTTTTTGTAACGCAAGTTATAATTATTAATAATCTTAATATTTGTTTGAGTATTCATGGCACCAACAACAAGGAAATCCTAGTGTTGTGTATGAGTGGTCTGTAATAGATTATTCCGGTAAACCATTTAGCAGTTTCAAATAAATCCAAAAATTACTTTACCGAGATAGAGAATAAACCTTCAGTACCTCGTGTGAGTTAATTTCTCTGTACGTATCAAAGTACATTTAATTATTGTAATTATGGACTCTACCAGCTCACTAATAAGTGACATTTTCGCTAATCAACCGGTAAACTGTCGTAAATACCGCTTCAACTGGTTCTCTGCTAAAACAGCGTAACGCTACCGTGGACCTGTGAGTGTTTTATTACATATGGGAACATAGTTTTCCTATAATTAAAGGTAGAATTACTGTAAGTATCGAATGTTGGCAACTTAGCAAGATAGTATCTAATTATTTTAATTTCAGATACTTTGATACAGGGGGCAATAACATGTCCATTCTGTCCCATCTTTATTTAGTACCTACCTACCTATTTAACTACCAATTTACCTACTTATTTAATATCTTTAATCGAGCAATTCTTGCATATTATATTGTATGTAAATTATAGCTATAACCTGAATCTCAATAAGCGCATAGCTGGTGGTGTGGACCGCAAGCGATCACACTGTTAAGCAACGTCGAGCGCGGTCAGTACTCGGATGTGTGACCGCTAGTGGCAAATTTCATGCGCGCTTCCG